>BQNB010088059.1:0-27756 GCA_026074375.1 Tanacetum coccineum | reverse complement strand
TATGCTTTTTGTTCTATGATCCATAAAGTTACCAATGAAGTAATGAAAACACTACATTATGTCAACACAAATAAATTGTGGTTAGGAATATATCAAGAAAAATCATAAAAAGAGAAAAAGTTTTGAAAATAGGAATTCAGGTGTTTTATAACTTGTGATCTCTTAGTTTTCTCAACAAAAGACTTTACTACTTCTTAAAGGATTAGTTTGGGGAAATTTCGAGGTATTTGGTTATAAGGCATGTAATATTGCGTGAGGACACGCAATCGTTTAGTTTGGGGAATTTTGATAGGTGTAAAATACACATATCCGTTAACACCAAAAATGACCCTAAATGACCAAAAATACAGTGAAAATGGCAAAGATATGTGTGTTTTTGTGTTTTGTATAAGCAGGTATGGATAAAGCAAAAATCACAAGGAAACGGTCAAAAACCGGGCAAACACGAACACGGGGAACGGAAGAGCACAAAAGAAGCCGGAGATTCAAAGCCAAAGTCAAAAAGTCAAAGCTCTCAGTCAACTCTTGGTCAACTTAGTCAAAGCCACAAAATGACAAAATTCAAAATACAAAACTAGTCCCTCAAATTTCCAAAGTTACATAATTTGTCCCTAAACCTAAATGGGCCTAATCTTTCCTTAACCCTTTACCCGAAAAATAAATAAAACCTTAAATCCTAACCCTAGCCCATTTCCCATCCCACGGCCCAAAACAAAAACCCATAACCTATAACCCTAATACTAAGTCTAGGGACTTGTTCTGCCAATTTAAAAACTTTACACCACTTCCATAACAAAGACAAGGAATTAATTTTCCAAATACCCAAACTTGACCCCCTTTTACCCCTTTTTAGTTAAAAATTAGGCGGGAGATATTGTTTTACTATTCATCATCCCTAACCTTTCACCACGCACTCAAGACAAAGGGCAATTACCAATTAAGGGGTGAAATGGACAATTCAGGTGACATAGTTACAATGATTGGCAGGGTTTTTAAACTCTTTCAACATGCTAATAGTCAAGTACTAAAGGGGGAATGACACATGGCCAAATAAGAAGCAACATGGAGAGTGATTTTTACACTACAAACACTCACAAAGAAAGCACAACAGACAAACCAACGGATTGCCACGCTGGCAATCCGTGTGATCCCAAAGTTGATCCAACGGCATCGCTTAACTCTTCCAATGTATTAGAGATTTCATACGCTAGGCAATGATTGGATTGGGTGCATGTTAGAGGGCTCAGGGTCTAGAAAGTTCAACTGCGGGCTATAAATAGCCCACACTATCACACACACAAGGATGTGAGTTTTTTTTCTTTCTTTTCCTAGCTTTAGTTTAGCTTAATTTTTAGCTTAATTAGTTCTTGTAATCTTTCCATTTCCGTTTTCAAAGTATTGTACTTAATTTCAGCTTAATATAATCAAGTTTTAGTTTCCTTCTCATTATCCTAATCTGTCTTAAGTTTCTACTCTCATGTTACTATTGACAAGCTTCCATAAGCTCATTTTAGCTCATCCAAGTCTATAAGCTTGGATTTGAGCTTAACTAAATCTTAATCATATTTAAACTTTAAAATCAGCTTAAAACACCCTTGCTTATTGAATTTTGGACTTTTGGAAGAGAAATCTGCCTAAGAGAATCAATATAAACTTGCATGTACCGCTAGAGAAATCAATATCGCGACAAACTACGTTTCGTGAAGAACTATTGAAAATTATGGGCAGTCGAGGTAAAGAGCTTAAGCAAAGTTGGATCCTATTGTAAAAGTCCATTGGATACTCCCGAAGAAGGACCAGAATTTTACTTAGGAAGGAGAAGACGTGAGAAGCGCAATATATCCCAAACTGTTCACGAGGCTACGGCTTAAGACGATGTAACTGTGAAATTTTGGGACGAAATCCCTTTAACAAGGGAAAACTGTGACATCCGTCAATTTTGAGTCAGTAACCGAAAGTAAACGTATGATAATTGACTCTTTTGAGTTATTTGTGGGGTTCACTTTAAGAGTTCATACTATTTTTTAGCATTTAACGCTTGTTTTATAGGAAACCATAGTTATACGAACACAACTTTTACTAACGATCCTAGTTAATAGTTCGTAACGACCAACGATTTCTCAAATAACATTATAATAATGTAAAAACACATGGGAAAACATTAATTAATAAAATCACAAACTATCTTAAAGTTTACGTTTTTACTGCTTTTTACGTATTTACCGAATGTGCACAAATTTAGCAATTTAGCCTACAGCTTTTATTTAACACTTACACTATCAAAATGATAACAAAAAATGAAGCAATATCCCTCCCCTTTCACCTATTGGGGCCAAAGGTATACCACAACCACATACACATGGCCCAAAATTTCTTCTATCTTTTTTTTCTTATCCAAAAAACCATAATACCACTTCATGGCATGCAAAACCATTTTCTTACACACTTATTCTCACTCTAAAATTCAGTATTATCTCCTTTTCCGGTAATGAGAACTAGCAAGCATGGTAAATCTAATATATCTGTGTTAGAAGATCCTACGCTTTGAGCTGGAAACCCTGTCAAGGAGATTCTTTGAATCTACCTGATCACAGGTATAATATTTATACTATAAAACGGTACTACAAAACCGAAGGTTAATCTAACCAAATCCGGACGAATGACAAAGCCATATTCGTCCACACGCTTTATTGCTAACTATTTTATTTTAGCATTCACATAAAGATGGAAATGGTGATGCCTTATTCCAGCTGAGGTCGGATTCATTAGCACATGCTTATGCTCAAACTACAAAGACATACTATAAGCATCGAGATTCAAGAATCATGAAAGCTTAAGAATTAAAGATAAAGACTTCCACACAAACTCTGATATACAAGATCTTCCTTCAAAGATATCAAGTCTATCAAGGGAGATCGTTAGCAAGATTTCATGATGATGTAAAGTATGAGCATGTTGGTCAAGACACAAGATCACAAGGCGGCAAAGACGATCAAGACAGAAGGATAAAGATTTAAATATCTCGGACGAAAAGACAAAGTCAAAAGACAATGACAAAAAGCTCAAGATCATAGATCACAAAGCATGAAGGAACAAGCCTACAACGTTGACAGAGACAAAGATCATAAGAGCTTAACGACAAAAGCAATCTCATTGATCTCACGAAGGAGTGTCACAATGAACTCACTTCGGGAGAGATTGTTAGCCTCAGAATATTGAGTCAAACAATGGAAGTTCGTTCATTAATTATATTAGGTCTCGGTCATTAATTAATATACGTTGTAATAGGCTAGACGGGTAAACGGGCTTTTATATGTAAGCTAACCGGTCACGTGTTTCGGGCGAAAGCCCAAGTAATCCCAAGCCCAGCCCGTATAATTACTAAAGGCATGAAAGCCTTTTAGTTTTGATACATATACACCTCACCAAGGAAGGTGAGGTGGGGTTGGTTCATTTGTAACATTCATTTTTGCAAGTAACTCTATCAATTTCTATCTCTCTCCACTTTCTCTCTCTACATTTCTTCTTATCATCTAATCTTATTCTCTTGTTCATCATAATGAAGTGAAGTGATTATTTGGATTCCAGCAATGGGGCATTTTGGTATGTGCTTAATTACACATACCATTTTCTATTAAAAACGGACTTAAATGACCAAAAACATACCAAAAATACATTGTATTTGTATGTTTTCACTTATATTGTGCAGGTAACAGATATCCGACAAAGAAAAACGAAGCCAAAAACGACAAAACCGAGCACAAAATGGAAGAGCGAGAAAAAGTCAAAGTCAACCAAAGTCAAAGTCAAAGTCAACCCCAAAAAGTCAAAGACAAAACCGAAGCCGTAAATGAAGAAATACTTAATGGGTCCACTCGTACCCATCTAATGGTCCAGGTCAGCCCATTAAAGTATTATATGAAGACTTAATAAGCCTTATACCATGAAAGGCCCCCAAAACCCTTTCTATATTACCCGGCCCAACACAAACCCTAACTTAACAAATGAAAGCTCAACACCCTTAACTGATAACACCGTTAGTCCTTTAAAGACTATGGGTGTAACATCACCATATAACCTCAAGGGCTAAAAATGCCAATTACCTTATAACTTCTACACCACAAGGACCACCCATGAAATTAAACTATATAACTTCAGGGGCCAAGCCTGTCAAACCACGATCCTTAACCCTGTTATACCCAAACCCAGTCAAACCCTTTTTTCCCGCCAAACACAAAACCCTATTCACCCGTCACTCTCCTTCACGTGACCCGGCAACAAGAGACAAAAAACATCACTATACCTTAACCCCACCTCACAAAACAACAATTGCCATGTTGGAAATCCAAGACATCATCATTTGTCTATGAATGAAGACATGAAATCAAGGGTTAGGATTGAAAGGCTTGGTGAGCAAGAAAAATGAAGGGCCTTGATCAGGTTTTGAAGTCTCTCACACAGAAAACACAACAAGCACACCTCAAAGGGCTCCTACGACTATATATGTGTGTTTTTCACACAATAGAGTAGTTTTTTTAAGTTTAAGTTTTTAATAGGATAACTTTTTTATTTGTATTTTTACAGCTTATTGTATTTTTTTAATTCAAGTATTGTAACTTTTTTAATGATTAATGAAAATTTGAGGTTTTAAGTTTATAAAAATTTCGAGTTTCTAATTTGTTGTTTCATTGTTAAGAATATTTTATAAGCTTTGATAAGCTCTTATTTGAGTTCTACATAATCTGTTTTCATGCAGTTTGTATAAGCACTTAAGAAAATTTTACCAAAAACCAAAAAAAAAAAATCACCACTCAAATCTGTCAAAGATTTTGGATGATAAGCTGGCTATGGAAGAGCTTATGGGTTATTTAGACTGCTTATTCATAAGCTGGGTAGGTTTGAGCTTTTAGGAATTTCTCTTTTGTCCTTGTTTTGTGCAAAGGACCAAGTAAGTCTTCAAAATTCTATTTTCTAGCTTATTTACTGTTTAATAGCTTATTCTGCTTATGTGTGCTTATTTATGTATTAATTATGGTTAATGTGTCTTTATTATGCTTACTGGTTCTTATTTGATACATATCTTAATCTGTTTTAGTTTAAAATTGCAAAATCTGTCTTTAAAGGGGTGTTTGGGTTAAGGGCTGAAAATGGGTCAAAATAGGTTCTAGCTGTCTTTTGGTTATTGATCCAGTTTCATACACCCTTAATTTAGTTTATATGTTAGGTTTATTAAGATTAAAATATGTACTTTTAAGTTTTCTAGTTTGTTTAATCATAATCTAAGTCTGCCAGTTTCAATGTTTTTTTCAAAAAGCTTATTTTTTCAAAATCTTTAAAACACAATTTGAGGTATGGTTTTTGAGGTAAAAGTGATATTTATACTGCATCTATGCTATCTGTTTTAATGTCAATGGTGTTTAAGAATCCTTTGGGAAAAACAGTTAAGTAATGGTATTATCTTAGTATGTCTTAAAAGTCATATTTTCAATCTAAAAATTAGATAAGTAAATGTTCTTTTTAGAATCTGATTTTCATAGCATAAGTTATTGATAGTATGTACTTGATTTGTTTGTGCTTATTTTCTATTTTTATCTTATTTTACTAGCTTGTTCTTAGGGCTGCAAAAGCCATTTAGTTTTATTAAGGAAACCATAAATAGTCAATCTGTCCAAGTTGCCCTTTTCATTTGCCTTTTTTATAGCTTAAATGGTTTTCAAATTCCTTACTCTTTACTGCTTATTGTAGCTTATAGGATAGTCTTTTTAGTGCTATAAGATATTGGCCATAAGGATCCATTTTCTAGCTTTAAAATAAGCTAGAAAATGGCTACTTAGGCTGTTTGGCTACCAGTTTAGGCCAATAAGCCTTTTTGCTTTTTAAAGCTTTCCAACTTAATTTAGTTGCTATAGGTGTTGAGCTGTTTATGCTTATTTGCCTTTAAATCATGCTTATTAGTCATAAAAAACCAACATTTAGTTTTATAGTGCTTAGAGTTTAAAAAAGTAACCCAGTCTGCTTATTTTTTGAGCTATACCCGATGCTATTACTACTGCTTTTCAGAAAAAGTTGCTTTATATAAATTGCTATTTTCAGCTTTTCTTCAAGTGTTGTTAAAATTTTTTACTTCGGGAGGTCAATTTTGAGGATGGCTTTGCTTGGTGAGGCCGGTTAATTTCGAGGATGGCTTTGCTTGGTTTGAGTTTGTATTGCGGTGGGCTCAGGCGTCCTCGATCACTTAATATGACAAATGCTTGAAATCATGGTTACCGAGGCACTTCAGCAGGAGAAGGTTTAATGCTATAGTAATTTCGTTCAGTGACGTTAAATTGTTAACCTTATACAATGTGCTAATTGGACTTTATACTAACATGCGTGGGCTTAAAAAGAAACAAAGAAAAAAAGAAATACTTAATGTGACAAAGGTCAATTATTGATGTTATCAAATTATAATAACACAAATTTGGTCCTTGAAATTAAAGTAGCATGTCGATTGTCGAATATTTGTTGGAAACTATTCTCTTCGACTGAATCTTTCGAGCATAAATTCTAGATAATCAGTCAGCTTATGATTAACAAATACAGTAGCTACTTGGTCAAAGTTGATGTGAGCTTCATATTTAAAGACTTCATCATTTAGGCTCCCCCACCCTTTAAACAGAACAAACTTTACTTGCATATCATTGTAAGTTTGTAAGTAAATCTGATCAATTTTCTTACAGAATTTCATAAAAATAAGCAAATCATGAGTACGGTAAGCATCGAGATTGAGATGGTTTCTCCATTCTCAGTTGAAATGATTTTCAAGGTCTTTAGTGACTTTGATATCGTTGCGCCTAAAGTAAACCCTCAAGTTTTCAAGTCCATCGAGACACTCGAAGGCAATGGAGGTGTTGGAACAATAAAGCTTTTTACGTTCGGTGATGGTAGGAATCTATACCATTTTCCAAAAAAGTATAAAGTATAAACACTAGTTTTTGTTTATATAAAACATGTTATTCACTAAGATTTCTTTCTGAACTTATGTAATACAGACGTCCCGTTTGTCAGTGGTAAGCATAGGATTGATGAGATTGATAAGAGCAACTTCAGCTACAGCTACACGTTCTTTGAAGGTGATAACTTGATGGGTATATTAGATTCCATCACCCATCATGTTAATATCGAACCTTCTGCTGATGCAGGAACCTTATTCAAGCAGAGAATCATTTATAACTGTAAAGGCGATGATAAACCATCAATAGAGACTCTCAACTTCGAAAGAGAACTATACGAGAAAACCTACAAGGCTTTAGAGGCTTATGCTGTAGCTCATCCTGAAACTTATTGATTTATTTTGTAGCAAGATGTGTTTGCTATGGTTTGATTAAATCACAGGGTAAGCATTTTTTTTGTTGCATATTTTTGTTTCCTTTCTTGTTAGTATTAACTTACTTTTTTATGATCTAAATAAATCATAGCTGTCGTGTTACTATTATAAAAATGGATTTTGCTAACCAGGTTAGAGGTAAAGGCGCAGTTAATAAGCAAACAAAACCAACCCTTTAGCCAATAAAACCAACTTAACCAAGGCATAAATCTTTAAAAAATATAAAGAGAACAAAATTTGTACTCTGCAAAGAGCAGAGTGACTTTCTTTCTTGCTGAATCAATAAAGATAGCTGTAAAAACATGTCTTGAAACTACTCAAAAGCCCAAGCGTTCTCCCTCCTGTTAGTGTTAGATATTGTGTGGTGTTATAGGGTTTGTGATGATCATGGAAATTTTGCTTGTATCGTGTTGAATTCACTTTCCGTATAAAGTATTTCGACCCTATAAATGTCTGGGTTGCACGAAATCTCTATCAGGATAATACAAGAAGAATAGCAATTTGTGTTCTAGGCACAAGATCACAAATTATGAACAATGGAGGAATTGTAAGAGAGTTTTTTGTTCTGTCTCTGAGACTCAATGTTTCTGTATGAATATACAGGAAAAAGATGACAGTTTCGGGTAGTTAGAGTTGGTTAAAACCGAATTTTACAACCAACTAACATAGACTTTACGGCGTAACACTAAGATAGTTTACGGTGTAACGTCATTATTACTTCACTTGTTACGGCGTAACATTATCTGTTACGGCGTAATCGAACAAGTCTTTGATACTGAATATACATTACGGCGTAACCTAATCGCATAGGTTACGGCGTAAACTCCCAAAGATCTTAGTTCCTTACCCAGCATGAGTTTACGGTGTAAACTTATAGTTTACGGCGTAAACCCTGCATTTCCTGTCTTGATAGATTTCATGTTAACTCGACGAGTGTGCACTCCACACTTCCCTAACTCGTATCTGAACCGAACATGAAACCTCATTGGTCTCTAGTAAATCATCATTACATAAATGGCCGTCGATGACACTAAAATCACCAACAAATCCCCCTCCCCATTTTAGTGTAATCCTTGATTTACTAAAACATATATAAAGATATATGCAATTAGGTTATAACAAACACAACGAAACAAACAAATGCATAAATGAAAATGTCTTGCGATTGAATTTCCATCTTAGTATAATACACATTCCAAATATTCAAAAATTGGAGTGTCGTAACGATTGAACTCGTTAATCCATTTGAATACCTGAAGATACTATACACATAAGTTTCTACAACACTCTAATGTTCGTTTATTTGACACTATTACAAGCCATGTATCCTAATCCATTAATGAACATATAGGAAGCCAAGTCCAAGCTTCTTGAAGCGGCAAAACTTCATGTTCACATAGGTGGTCCTTTTAGTCTTGCACCTGCATTTGCAATTTTTCAAAAGAACCATTAAGAAGGTAAACTTCAACCTACCATCACTTGCAGGTCTGAACACATACCTCGGGAAAATAAATACACATGTTCCAATCTCTAACTATGAGCTTTCCACATTGAACTCAGCTTCTAACGTTGCATTAGAAGGGAATTGGGTATCTCATAGGTAGTAGATTTATATGGACTTTAATCTCATCCCTATCACTGACTTAATCACTAAGTCCCTAGCTAGACCCTTCGTCAAGTGGTCAGCTAAATTATGTTGTGACCGAACAAACTCAATAGAAATCACATCATTCCTTATTAGTTCTCTAATCATACTATGTCTAACACCTAAGTGTCTAGACTTGCCATTATACATTTGACTATATGCTTTAGCCAATGTGGCAGCACTATCACATCGGATAGAAATTGGTGCTATTGGTTTCGGCCATATCGGAATCTCATGTATCAAGTTTCTTAGCCATTCTGCTTCTTTACCAGCAGCAGCCAATGCTACAAACTCATATTCCATAATAAAACCAGTGATGCATGTTTGCTTCTTGAAAGCCCATGAAATGGCACCTCCCCCAAGCAGAAACACCCATCCACTTGTAGAAGATGAATCTTCAACATGATTTATCCATCTAGCATCTGAATAAGCTTCTAACACCAAAGGATATCCAACATATGATAAACCATAATTCATAGTATCTTTTAAGTACGTAAATACCCTTGTTATTGCATGTCAATGTTGTCTACTAGGATTACTAGTAAACCTACTCAACCTACCAACTGCATAAGCAATATCAGGTCTAGTACTTGTCATAGCATACATCAAACAGCCAATAGCTCTTGAGTATTCGAGTTGATCCACAGGTTTACCTGTATTTGGCTTAAGCTTTTCTACTGGATCCATGAGAGTACTAACCGTAAAACAATCTTCACGATTAAATTTCTTGAGTATTTTCTCAATATAATGAGATTGTGTAATTACAATCTCTTTATTTTCACGTTTAATCTTAATACCAATAATAACATCTGCTTTTCCCATATCTTTCATTGAAAACCTTGATGACAAAAACTTCTTAGTTTTATCAACTTGATTTTGGTCGGTGCCAAAAATCAACATGTCATCAACATATAAACAAATTATAACACATTTACTGGAGCTATCAAATTTTCTATATACACACTTATCAGATTGGTTTAATAGAAAACCACTTGACAACACAACCTCATCAAACTTTTGATGTCACTGTTTAGGTGCTTGTTTCAGCCCATACAATGACTTAACCAGCTTACACACTTTATACTCATTACCTGGCATAACAAAACCTTCCGGTTGCTTCATATACACTTCTTCGTCCAAATCACCATTTAAGAATGCTGTTTTGACATCCATTTGATGGATCACTAGATTGTGAATAGTTGCTAAAGCTAACAACAATCTAATAGTAGTTATACGAGCGACTGGTGCATAGGTATCGAAGTAATCGATCCCTTCTTTTTGTCTAAAGCCTTGGATTACCAATCGAGCTTTGAACTTGTCAATTGTTCCATCGACTTTCATCTTTCTTTTGAAGATCCACTTGCAACCTAGAGGTTTGCAACCAGGGGGTAAACGAGACAAAACCCATGTATTATTTTCCATAATAGAACCAATCTCATCATCAATTGCTTTTTTCCAAAAAGCAGCATCTCGAGATTGCATAGCCTCATTATAGGTTCTAGGATCCTCCTCTATACTATAGCAGTAAGAGTATCGTGATCCAACTTGATCTCTTGATCCCTCAACTAAATATAGCTGAAAATCATAACTATACGATTTAGCTTTCGTAACTCTTTTACCTTTACGAGGTTCAGAAGTCTCACTTGGTACATCATCAGAATGATCATCCCTTTGAGATTCGACCGAATTTGGTATAATATCTTTTGGTCTAGGTATTGAAGAGAAACGATTCTCATCAAATATTGCATCTCTTGATTCTATAATTGAGTTAATAGAAACATAGTCATTAGGTTCAATAACATAAAACTTATATGCCTTGGAATGCTCAGTATAGATGCAGTCAATACCCTTTTCACACAAAGTTTTCCTTTTTGGGTCCGGAAGCCTAACAACGGCCCTACAACCCCAAGCCCGCAAAAATGACAGGTTGGGTCGTTTCTTATACCAAATTTCATATGGGGTAGTCTTGTTCCTTTTATTAGGAACCCTATTCAATAAATAGCAAGCAGTTAACATGGCTTCTCCCCAAAACCCCTCACTCAAACCCGAGTAAGATAACACAGAATTAACCATTTCTTTAAGAGCTCTATTTTTCCTTTCAGCCACACCATTTTGATGTGGTGTGTAAGGAGCTGTAGTTTCATGACTGATTCCTACATGTTAGAAAAATACAGGATCATAATATTCACCACCTCTATCCGTGTGTAAAGTTTTAATAAGTCATTTTGTTGCAATTCAACTTTAGTTTTATAAATTCTAAATTTATCAAGGGCTTCATCTTTTGCATGTAGCAAGTAAACATAGCAAAACCTAGAGGCATCATCTATAAAAGTTATGACATACTTTTTATTGCCCAAAGATGGTGTAGCATGAAAATCACACAAATCACTATGTATCAATTCAAGTATGACAGATTTCCTTGTTATACTTTTAAATGGTTGCCTAGTGATTTTTGTTAACATACAAGTAGTACATTTTCTAGTATTTTCATCAATGGCAGGAATTAAATCATCTTCAGACATTTTAAGCATTCTTTTATAGTGCACATGTGCTAAACGAGCATGCCATAATAAGGAATTAACAATAGTAGAAGAAGACATATAAACAGAATCTGAATCGTCAGGAACTTTATTCAAGTTCAACATAAACATACCATTGTTATAATAACCAAATCCTACAAACACACCAGACTTCGATAAGAT
The DNA here is from genome assembly GCA_026074375.1 of Tanacetum coccineum. Taxonomy (NCBI): domain Eukaryota; kingdom Viridiplantae; phylum Streptophyta; class Magnoliopsida; order Asterales; family Asteraceae; genus Tanacetum; species Tanacetum coccineum. The sequence continues at coordinate 16,043 of BQNB010088059.1, read as the reverse complement.
ATACTTATCGGATTCATACACCTGCTTGTATCCACACTTATTCAATACAGGACCAGAAATCAAGTTCTTACGAAGTTTAGGAACATACAACACATTAAACAAAGTAATAGATTTTCAGCACTACACTTCCTTTTCCATGAAAATGAGCGAAATGATCATCACCCATATAAAGTACAGATCCGTCTTCCACCGGTTCATATGTCTTAAACCAGAAACGATCTTTACAAACATGAGTTGTAGCACCAGAATCAATCCACCACGCAATTGCATCAACCTGCACATAAAATGCTTTAGAAATTAGTGAAACATAATATTTAATAAATCTGTTCCAAATAGGCACTAAATTCTGACCTTGGTCTTGGGATTGGTCCTTAGACCCCTTTTTTGAACCACCAACATTTGTGTTTTTCTTGTTACCACTACGACAATCCCTCTTGAAGTGGTCAGTCTTGCCACACTTCCAACATTCCAACATAGGTTTCTTGTTAGAACCAGAACCACTATTGTTCTCCTTGAAACCACGTTTCTTTCCTTTGTTTTGTTTGTTGTTCTTATTCTTATCCTCTTCTCTCATGTTCACAAAGGGCCCATCCACTTCTTTACCCTTGCCCTTGTCACTGTCTTGCGCCCTTAGAGATTCCTATATACGCAAGTGACTACTAAGTTGGACCAAAGATAAATCGTCTTTACCATGTTTCAAAGTGTGTTTGAAATCCTTCCAGGAATGAGGTAACTTATCAATTACACTTGAAACAGAAATGGATTCATCCATTTTCAAGCCATGTTGTGTGTATTGTCCAAGGATCCTAAGGAGTTCATTAAACTGTTCCATGACCGGTCTAGAATCGACCATTTTGTAATTATTAAAATTACTTATAAGGAACTTCTATCGAAGCATCCTCTTCATGTACTATGGATTCGAGTGAATCCCAAAACGCCTTATCGAATCAACATTCTATATACATCAAAGAGAGAGTCAGACATACCATTTAATATGTGTCCCTAGCATATGTAGTCATCGTTCTCCTACTTTGCCCTCCGCCTTATTGCTTCCACTGTGTCATCCTCCATCAATTTCGGCATCGGTGTAGTCAACACATAAACCACCTTCAAAGTCGTCAACAAGAAATGCATCTTCTTCTGCCATCGCCTAAAATCATGCCCCTCAAACTTGTCTAGTTTCTCAAAGTTCGTAGTCATCTCCTTCACTGTATTTTTAGCCATAACCACAACGGAAATTACTTTATACGTTTGTTAGATATTGTGTGGTGTTATAGGGTTTGTGATGATCCTGGAAATCTTGCTTGTATCGTGTTGAATTCACTTTTCGTATAAAGTATTTCGACCCTATAAATGCCTGGGTTGCACGAAATTTCTATCGGGATAATACAAGAAGAATAGCAATTTGTGTTCTAGGCACAAGATCACAAATTATAAACAATGGAGAAATTGTAATAGAGTTTTTCGTTCTGTCTCTGAGACTCAATGTTTCTGTATGAATATACAGGAAAAAGATGACAGTTTTGGGTAGTTAGAGTTGGTTAAAACCGAATTTTACAACCAACTGACATAGAATTTACGGCGTAACACTAAGATAGTTTACGGCGTAACGTCATTATTACTTCACTTGTTACGGCGTAACATTATCTGTTACGGCGTAATCGAACAAGTCTTTGATACTGAATATACATTACGGCGTAACCTAATCGCATAGGTTACGACGTAAACCCCCAAAGATCTTAGTTCCTTACCCAGCATGAGTTTACGGCGTAAACTTATAGTTTACGGCGTAAACCCTGCATTTCCTGTCTTGATAGATTTCATGTTAACTCAACGAGTGTGCACTCCACACTTTCCTAACTCGTATCCGAGCCGAACATGAAACCTCATTGGTCTCTAGTAAATCATCATTACCTAAATGGTCGTCGATGACACTAAAATCACCAACACCTCCTAACATCTTCTTCCTCTGGAAGAATTGATGTTGAAGGTCGTACGGATCTCCTCAGGTGTCTTCTCTTTGATCATATCAGCAACAGTTTGACATGTCATATCCAACAGGCTTTTGATGTTGAGATACTTTACGGCCTGAAAACAAATTTAAGAAAAGTTAATAACCAATATACTCATAAAACAATGCCAATGGCTCCATATATAATGGGATAAAAAAAACTGAGATGACTAATATAAAAGATCACATACATACCAGAACAAGATCAAACAAAGTGTCCTGATCCACATTAACATCATCAAAAGATTTGAGATTTTTTGCAGCAACCTTATCTTCAGAATTGGGTGCCTCGACATGTTTCTTACTACTGAATAACCTTGGCTAATATTACGCTAATGACGTTGGGGAGAGGGATGGTGGTGTTAGCACAATCATCTTCGAGCATGCGTTTGATCGTCTCTGACTGCAACGCCACTGTCTCCTCTACCTGAAACAACTCACCATTAGAACTCTTGAGCTCGATCATCTTTGAAGAAGAAGGGCGACATTTTTAGAAATAAGAAAACCTAAATTCTTAGAGGCTTATATTTATGGCAGAAAATTATTGGACGTCGACTTCTAAGGGATTTAGGATTCTTTTAATTGCATGAAAGTAGTCATTGTTTTAGGGGCAAATGACACAAAAATGTATCAAACTTAAGGGTCATTTATAATCAAGGCATCAAACTTTTTTTCTTGTATAAAAAGGCGTTCAATTTATTTATTTTTGTCAATTTCGGTATTTTCATTAAATATTTAACGATCATCCGTTAAGTTTTACATTTCAAGTCAACCGGCCGTTACAACCACCACTAATCATCGTCACCACCATCAAGCCTCCCACCACCATCACTACAAACATATACAGAAAACTATGATATCCTAGAATTACATCTTTTGTAACTGACATTAGTAGACATATTTGTATTGTATTAAAAAACTAATGTTGGATCATTCATCAATGGTTTTCTTCAATAATTGGGCATCTATGATGGTATCTGTGTAGCATGCTGTTATAATGGTAAACAAGCAAAGATATTCGCTCGTTGCTGCGGGCGTTAATTTTTCGCACGTTGTTGCACGACGTTATATTTATTTATTTATTTATTTTAACAAATTACAACCTCTCTTTAAACACAATAAATATTCATATATGTAAAAAAAAGCTTACTGACGTTGTATTTGGAAGCAGTACAATGCTATAGACGGGTTCCTTATGTACTGTTCAAAGTGGCAAAGCCCGTACGGGCCAGATCACTATGGCATTTGAAGGTTGCATAACTCAGGCTAGCTACTGGTGTTTTTTAGTGATGGTGGTGGGCATGGCTTGATGGTGGTGACGATGATTGATGGTGGTGGTTGTGGCGGTGGACTTGAAATGTAAAACTTAACGGATGATCATTAAATATTTAACGAAAATACCCAAATTGACTAAAAAAATAGGTTGAACGCCTTTTTATGCAAGAAAAAAAGTTCGATACCTTAATTGAAAATAACCCTTAAGTTCGATACATTTTTGTGTCATTTGCCCTTGTTTTAGATGTCTTAATATGTTACTTAAATAAATAAAAACGTGTTCTAATATAGAGGTGATTAGAAATTTAGAACACGTGGTGATTTTATAATAGAATAATGAGCCATAATTTTTTTTGTTAAATTGCTATATGTGAATGTTTGAGAATCAATATGCAAAAATAATGACTAGAAGTGAAAAGTCTAAAGCATGTTTGGTATACAAGATTATCAAGATATTATGTTTATTTTTTTTAAAAATAAGCTATTTAAAATATAAGCTTTGTTTGGTAGACAAAATTATAAGAGATTATAAAAAAAAAAATCTTTCATAATCTCTTAAAATTAAATGCTACTTCATACAGCTTATAAAAATAATTTTTTTTCATAATCTCCATCACCATCTCCATCTATAGCTCTATCTCCAATTTCAGCAACAGTTATTTTTGCCAAACATATCCTAAGAAAAAGGCATAGATATTGGTATCTACTTAAATTTGGTAATTGATATGCATTCAAATTAGATCCTTCAAGAACATTAACAAAATCCACTTTCTAATTATAGAAATTAGTTTTAACAATGCTTGTTTCGTTAAATCATCAATGACATGCTAGATTGTTAACTCATATAATGGGCTTGGACTAGGTATACTCACATGGTGCGTGCTATGTGTTTAGGCTTCCATGTATTAATTTGGGTGCAATACCATAGGGTCCATAGGCATAAGGAAGAAAACTGAAAAAGAAGTTTTTTTTTTCCGGTTGATGAGATATGCCCAGTTTGTCGCAAGACATGTTTGGATTTCTTTGAGGAACATGCGGTTAATTGTAAAGAGCTCTCGGGCTTCAAGTACCGACACGATATGGTTAGGGATGTCATTTTTGACATACGTAGGTGTGCCGGGATATCTGCTAAGAAAGAAGCACCTGTGAACTTTTTGACTGACCCGTTGGATCGAAGATCCACACTCAGAGAGCTGACGTTTTGATTTTTGGATGGGTTGGAGGGAAACATGGGTGTGTCGACCTGACCGGGGTTTCTCCTCTCGTGGGTTTGAGTAGTCGGGGTTTCACAGTGGGACAGACCGCTTTGAAAGCCGCCTCATGCAAAGTGGCAAAACACGAGAAAATATGCATTGAAAATCAACACATGTTTGTTCCTTTCGCGTTCGATACCTTTAGTTTCCTTGCACCTGAGGCAGTGAAGCTCCTCAACAGAGTTCAACGAGTCATGCATAGTAATGTTATATGACTCACAGATCTACAAAAATTGTTTTTAAAAGAATAAGTTTTGCAATTCAAAAAGGATTTGTGGCGCAGCTTGTTACGCGTTTGCCTTGTACCACTATGTAAATTCTATCTTATTGATTGATTGAAATATATCAAAAAGAAGTTAAAAATGATAGAGGTCAATTATTAATGTTGTTAAAAAATATATTAAGTCAATTTATAATGAGATTTTCTAACTTATGTCATGATTGCACAAGTTTTGAAACATTAAACAAACTCGAGTTATCATATTTATATGTTATAGTAACTAGCAGGGTACCTGCGCAATGCGACGGCGGGTACCCTGTAATCATATTTTTGATGAGCGATATTTTCCATTACATATATTTTGTGATAACGACTTTACACATGACGAAAATTTTAAGGAGTAACTTTATCGCAAACCATTTCATATTGATTTTTGGACTTCGGTGGTATAACGTTTAATTATTTTTGAACATGTTTCTGTTACATTAATAGTGGAGATGATCATAATGACAACATTCAAGTTAAGTTTTGTAATCGACGTGCTATATTAGTTTGTACAATGTGCATATAAATATGTATTACTTAAATATGTATAGATAGCTTATATAATGTGCATATAAATATGTTTAAGGTTTCAAAACTTGTGTCATGACACACATTAGAAAAATCCATTTATAATAACATAAATTTGGTTGTTGGAATTCAATAGTTTATGTTCGAATTTGTTGGAAACTATTTTTTCCTTGACTGAATCTTTTGAGCAAAAATTCTTGATAATCAGTCAAAGTTGATGTGAGCTTCATATTTAAAGACTTTCATTGTAAGTTTATAGCTAAAACTAACAATTTTCTTAAAGATTTTTGTCAAAATAAGCTAATCATGAGTACGGTTAGCCTCCAGATTGAGATGGTTTCCCCATTCTCAGTTGAAATGATTTTCAAGGTCTTTAGTGACTTTGATATCATTGCGCCTAAAGTCAACCCTCAAGTTTTCAAGTCCATCGAGACACTCGAAGGCAATGGAGGTGTTGGAACAATAAAGCTTTTTACGTTCGGTGATGGTAAGAATCTATACCATTTTCCAAAAAAGTATTAGTATAAAGTATAAACGCTAGTTTTTGTTTATATAAACATGTTATTCGCTAAGATTTCTTTCTGAACTTACGTAATGCAGACGTCCCGTTTGTAAGTGGGAAGCATAGGATTGATGAGATTGATACGAGCAACTTCAGCTATACCTACACGTTCTTTGAAGGTGATAACTTGATGGGTATCTTAGACTCCATCACCCATCATGTTAATATCGAACCTTCTGCTGATGCAGGAACTTTATTTAAGCAGACAATCACTTCTAACTGCAAAGGGGATGATAAACCATCTACAGAGACACTCAAATTCGAAAGAGAATTATACGAGAAAACCTACAAGGCTTTAGAGGCTTATGTTGGAATCTAACAATCAAGTTAACCATTAACTCTTACGAGTACGCAGCGGATAGATCTAGTTTAGCATAAACAATTAACATACATGTAAAACCACAATAAGGGACATAAAAGGTAAATAGAAAACATACCCTTGTAGTCAAATGCAAGTAAGTGAAACCGAGATCTAGAAACTAGTGACTAAGTTGTCACCTCTATGAGAACTCACACAAACAAGTCAACAAGCACGCCCGGATGCAAGTCCAAACCTCACGTGTATCCCAACAACAATTGTAAACCAAACACCCCTGAATGAAGTCCCAAAAACCACTCTTGTAATTGTAACCGAAATTCAGCAAGTGTTTTCTAGGGTTTAACCGAATTCGGTTGTAACCGAATTAGGCAGAATGAACCGAATAAGCCCAAATCTAAACCCTAGATCGAAACAAACAGTTCCCACTCTTTGGGAACAAGTAAACCAAATTAATGAACCTCCTGCCTTGGATCAAACCACAAATCGAAAACCCTTAAATGGGTTAACCGAATTAGGCAGAAAACCGAAAACAAGAAAACCTAATTAGGGTTTAAGGGTATTCGGTTTGTATATGTGAAAAGGAGAAGGAAGATCTGATTTTGGGAGTTTGTATGTTGTGTGTGTCGTTCATATGAGTTAGGGGTGAGGTCTTTATATAGCCTCCAAACCCTAAATGTGATAAGGATCAAAACCTTGAGTTTTATCCTTATCAAAACTCCTCCAAAACTTATCATACACTTCTTCCCTTATCACCTAGGTACAATGAACATGGACCCTCTCTAGAACCCTCTATTTTGGCCGGCCACCTATTGGACATCCAAAGGGTTTGTCTCAGTCATTCATTGTCCAAATGGTTTACTTTTAAAAGCTTTCGTGAAGTTTAGACGTACTTTAAATGTTTTAACATGTGTGCCCCTAATAGGCTCACACACTTCTAGTCGTATGTGTGGCGCAATAAGCATACCAACTTCATTTCCATAACCAACACGTAGACTCACTTGGGAGTTGGAGTAAGCAGACTGACCATAAACTAACTTTATGACGAAAACGTCTAGAAACACTCACAAATTCGTTTTTTAAAACTAGAAGTGTCAGAGATCAGTTTTCATAAACACACTCAAAGCAAGGTTATTTCATATCTTGCTAATAAATCATCCATTGTTCAAGATACTGAGATTTAAACCATGGAATAGGTGAAATCCTAACTCATTCCATATAGTTTATCTATTTTTAGATTCTCGTTATAGAATTCAATACAGATATACCAAATGTAATCAAGAATCATCTTGCATTACCCTTTGGGTTCGACCGAACAATTATCTGATTAATTCTGGAGAGGCGCCAATGGTATTATACTGCAGATCAAGTGGAGGAACAAATTCTTTGTTGAATACAAGTGTTGTGAATGCTGCTTCACATCACTTTCAATAATAGCCCTTATAACTACCATTTTTAGGACATCGTTTGACTTAGAATTAAAAAGTAATATCCACACATACCAGAACTTGTTTGTATTCTCAAGTCTAAGGATGACTTATCTAACCATTTTCGAAATTTTACTTATGACAATGGATCCATAAAGTAATTTTCGAAGGTTGGGGTGTCCAATACGCATCCCTTGTGAGTAACATATGAGTTTGGCGGGAACCATCCACATATTGAACGAATATAGCCAACACTCACATTTACCTTATGTAACAATACTCCCATACTGTTAACCGGTAATTGACATATTTAGAATGATAAATCATTCATGGATTAAATATGCAAATATACGATAAACAATTGTTATATGAATGAAAACAAATACCTAAGCAAACGCGTACAACACTAAAAATAATTAGTGAATTTATTAACGACGTAAATGACCCTAAAACACGGGGTGTTATAAGACTACTAGCTGGAAGCATTCCAATATTCTTAGTATGTTCTGAATGCTTTGGAAAAGCCAACGCTTTTGTAAACGGATCAGCTAAGTTGTCTTATGTGTGAACTTTTTCTAACTTTATGTCACCAAATTCAATAACTTCATGAAGGTAGTGAACTTTGGCACGGAAATGTCTAGCACCTTTAGTGACTCCAAATTCGTTAGATATGGTAATTGCTCCAGTATTATCACAATACATATTTATGGGTTCTTTAATTGTGAGAACAATACCAAGCCCATAAATGAATTTTCTAACCCAAACGGCTTCCTTAGAAGCATCATAGGCAGCAATATACTCAACTTCTGCAGATGAAGTAGCGAAAATGCTTTGCTTGGCACTCTTCCAATCAACAACACCTCCATTTAAACTAGAAACATGTCCTTAGTATTCCTGAGATACTTCAGAATGTTCTTAACAGTAGTCCAGTGAAGATCACCTGGATTCTGTTGGAATCGGCTTGTTATGTTCTGAGCCAACGCAACATCAGGGCGAGTACATCTCACAGCATACATAATAGAACCCACAGCCGAGGCATATGGAACATTTTGCATGCGCTTCAATTCAGCAGGTGTAGAAGCACCTTGTGATTTACTCAATCTAAGTCTATCTTGCATGGGGATGCTTCCACGTTTGGAATTCTCCATGTGATATCGCTTTAAGATTTTTTTGATATATGCACTTTGACAACTTAGGGGCTTGCCCATGCCATACTTCGTATGGTATCCTTTCAACCTTCTTAGTTGGAACCATATTGAGAATGCGTGCAGCAATCTCAAGAGCATAATCCCAAAAGGACTTTGGAAGAGTTGTTTGATTCATCATGGATCGAACCATATCTAGTGGGGTTATGTTTCTCCTCTCCGACACACCATTGTGTTGTGGAGTGTAAGGAGGAGTACGATGGGCTATAATCCCATGATCCTTCAGATGATCCAAAAACTCTTGACTCATATACTCGCCCCCACGATCAGAACGTAGTGATTTTATGGTCTTACCGAGTTGATTTTCTACTTCCTTTTGAAACACTTTGAAAGTTTCAAACACTTCATGTTTATGCTTTAACAAGTAAACATAACCATACCGACTAAAGTCGTCAGTGAAAGTGACGAAGTAGTTTGCTCCTTGTCTTGACATGATCTTAAATGGGCCACATACATCGGTGTGTATTAGTCCAAGTAAGTCTTTGGCCCTTTCCACTTCTTGCCATCTTTCTAGACATACAAGGGACTCATTTTTCAAAAGCCCTAAGGTCAGTTGAATTGGGAAGTTCATCGTGTTGCAACTTTTCAATGCGTTTCTTGCTAATGTGTCCAAGACGACAATGCCACAAGAGAGCAGAGTACAAGTCTAGCTTGGCTCTTTTGTTGCTTACAGTATATATAGAACTTTCATTTGCATAAGAATTAGACAAATCAATTTCAAAGATACCATCCCTTGGGATAGCACTAAAATAAACCATGTTATTCCTAGAAACTTGAATTGCATTATTCACGAAGCGATTAATAAAACTATTTTCATACAAACGGGAAACTGAAATTACTCCTCTAGTAATAGAAGGAGCATAATGACAATTGTTCAATACAATAACTAATTCGCTAGGGAGAGATAAATCAAAGTTGCCAATTGATTCCACAGCTTCACGTTGACCATTGCCCACGTACAAGCTAAGAGCCCTCGGCTTCAGTTTCCTACTTTCTCTTAGACCTTGCGTTGTATTACAAATATGAGTACCACAACCAGTGTCATTGATCCATGATCTATTAAGGAAAGTATTGAGTTATGTAGCGAAGATACCTGAACCACCAGCTCCAGAGGCTGCGTTCTTTTTCTTCTTCAGCAACTCGGCTAAGTACTGAGGACAGTTCCTCTTCCAGTGTCCTGTCTCACCACACTCATGACCGATTGAGTCCTTTGCGGGATCTTATCTCTTGGGTGGAGGGGGAATCTTGGGCTTGGGAGCATAAACATGCTTATTTTTCCTATTCCCTTGATTTTGTCCCCTGACAGCCATTTGGGGTTGTAGTTTTTAGTGCTTTTTACCTTTCTAGACTTTACCCGCTTGAATAGCATGCATAGCAGGAGCATTATTTTTGGGCAGATTAAAAGTTTGCTCATGGAGCTTTAGCATAGCATGCAACTCGTTAACTGTCTTCCCCAGGCTATGCATATTGTAATTTTGAACAAACCCATCAAATTCCTTGCGTAGACCGATAAGAATCAGACTCACGGCAAGGCCAAGTGTCACGGGGTGCCCCAAACGCTCTAGATTGTCAATATAGCCTTTCATTTTCAGAACATACGAGCTAACTGACTGCCCTTCTTCCCGTTTGCAAGAGTGAAAATCTCGCATAGTCTAAAGAAGCTCATGCTCTACTTGCTGGGAAAATAGAGTTTTAACTCCTTTAGCATGTCATTAGCATGGAGGTTTTTCAGATTTTGTTGGATCTCTAGCTCCATGGTCATGAGCATGAGTCCAACAATCTCTTTTGATCCTTTAACCCAAGCGGTATGAGCTGCAAGGATTTCAGGAGCAACTTGCTGACCCGCAGGAGCTACAAGAGCAGGAGGAAGTGGCTGCTCTAGGTAATTCAACTTATCCTCAATTGATAGTACAATCCTAAGTTGTCGATACCAATCAATAAAGTTGGGTCCAATTAGTTTTTTGCTTCTCGAAGAAGCCCCTGAAGACGGAATTGTTAGCTGACGAGGTTGTCATCTACAATTAGAAAAAGTTCAAATATTAGTATTGTCGATAATTAAATTCTTAAAGGAATTAACTACGCAATTAATTACTAATAAGACTAAGATCCAACTTGACCTCCCACTTATTATAAAAGGTCTGACCAACGTGTAAACAGGTAGGGCAAGAGATAAGCGACGAGCATTAATTGCATGAAATGCAACTCTTAGATTTATGAGACTAATGACATTAGTAACTCTTATGTAATGTCAAAAGCATATTTGGTCTCATCTTATGCCTCGGGTCCGAGGTCTGACCAGGAAACTCGATTTAAGTCCACCAAAACAGAACGTGCAAAAATTGACATAGATCTGACCTATGAAAAAATTCGCCATGGGTTAGCAAGGCCCTGAGGTCTAACCAGAGAGGTCAAGCCAAATGCACGTGTTCTAGTTTTGGCTGGCATTGACTTAAAACTTCATATAAGGGTATACAAATAAATGTGACAAAATTGTGTACAAGAAGCATGCAAAATAACTTGTAGCACAAAGTTAAGAAAACATTTTGTTAACCTTTTTTGTATAGACATCATTTTGTCAAATGTTCACGGTAGCTCCATTTAGGACGCACAAAGAAGCGGAGAAACAGGTCAGCGCGAAGCGTATTAAAAACTTGACTTCATTTGGGGAATCTTACTTCAACCCGCCTTAAACTTCTCTTATAGTTTGTCCATAATGGGTGAGTTGTACTTCCAATTGACTAATGATGCTATTGTATGTTAAGAAACCCCTTTTGTTAACATTAGTTTTATTGATGCCAATATGGTGGGATTACAAATTGATCAAACCCTATATTGTACTCCTACTTGGTCCGAAAACACAAGTAATTCCAATAATTCCCTCATATGCCGAAGCATGTAGTGGGGCGGGAGAAAATTAAAGATCAATTCAACCCCATATTGCGCATGTAAAACTAAAGCTTCACAAGAAATCAAATTTCATAGTTTAATGTCCGTATTAATTTGTCCAAAAACCCCGGTTTCGCAAATAACACATAACTGGTCACAAGGAATAAAATTATGTGTGTAATATTAGACATGTTCAATCCAAATTTCTCTATAAGTATTAGTCCGGTTTTAAGAGTTTCATAAAATCTATATTTTGCAAATATTGACTAGACACAAGGCATATCACATATAAGCAATTAAAACAGACTAAAAATTGGATTGAAAATTGAGGAACAAACTCTTATAATGAAAGCAGTAAATCACATAATGCCTCGAGTTCTCAAAAGAGTCTTCCCCAATTGGAGAACCATAAGACTCTCACTAGGTTTTCTGCTAAAGTGCCTAGATCGCCACATACATCATATAACATGATTGCGTGAGTCTTACAGCCGAGATAAAACAAGAATAGATTAACATAGCAACTTAATTAACATTTAATTTTTAATCTATACTTCTTTTTATCATTTTATGTTTGTGTTGATTCTAGGTTGGTTATTCATTTAGTTATGGCAAGGATTGCATGTCGTTGCCATAATTTTCAATAAAAACAATAAATAAACCAATTTCATGCAGCCCTAGCGTGTTTTAAATCGTATGTAATACATGTATACTAAACAAGTTGACTCGTGATGCCACTGTTGGAATTTAACAATCAAGTTAACCAATTAACTCTTACGAGTACGCAGCGGATAGATCGAGTCTAGTACAAATAATTAACATACAAAACACACAATAAGGAATATGTAAATTAAATAAGAAACATACCCTCGTAGACACCAGCAAATATATGAAACCAAGTGTATGAAACTAGTGACTAAATTGTCACCTCTACGAGTGCTCACACAAACACGTAAACAAGCACGCCCGGATGCTAGTCCTTACTTCACGTGTACCCAAACAACAATTGTAAACCTACTAACAACTGAAATCGATCACCAAAAGTCCCTAACCCTCCTGTACCGAAATTCAGATTGCTAGAAATAGAGTTGCACCAATTTCGGTGCTACAGTACCACCGAAAAACACCAAACAACCCTTAAACCCGTTTCTTTCTGTAGACACACTTGCGAAACGAATAAACCGAACCTATGACCTTGCTGGAACAACTGTGGGATCAAGTCACAAACTCGAATAAATCCTAAAAGGAAATTACCGAAATTTAAAGCAGAGTGAATAGTGAACCGAAATCAATTATCGAACCCTAAAAGGGTTTGCTTGCTGCTGATCTAAATAGAGAAGGAAAGAGAGGAGGTTTTGTTTGTTTTCTTGGATCTGTATCTCTCCCTAAAAGTGCCAGGGAATAGGCTTTTTATAGCCTACAAGTCCCTTCTTATGATAAGATTAAAACTCCTCAAGTTTGAGTCTTATCACAATACCCTACTCCTTATCTCCAAGAATGAACCTAGACACATTTCTAGATCCTTCCTTGGCCGGTTATTATGACAAGGGATCATGAGAATTTGTGTCTTAACACCTCATGTCCAATCGGTTTACTTAAGAAACATTTCGTGAAGTATAAACGTACTCTAAATGTTTTTTTCGTGTGTGCCCCCAATAGGCTCACACACCTCTAGTCGTGACCGAGCTAGTCCAACTCGCATAATCCAACACTTTACTAGTATATACAATATAGTTATCACTCCTCAGGAGAAATCGTTTAGTTATAATGTCGAAAATAGTTCTGTCCTAGGGAGGGTCACCTTGAATTCTTCAGGGGCATTAGAACCTTGGGCGTTGGTAGAAGAAGGTAAAAGGTGGCATCTTAGCTTGAGGTTACCAATAGATACGTGTGATACTTACAACATATGTAGTTATTATGGAAGCTGCAGTGTTAATTTGCTCCAACAGTCTTGTACTTGCTTGGATGTGACAAGATTCATTCCCAGGAACCAAAAAGCTTGGGAAATGGCAGAGAATACGTGGTTCGACATGAACATGACTTTGGATGAATGTGAAATAAAATGCTTGAACAATTGTACTTGTATGGCTTATGCAAATCCAGACATCGTGTTCAAAGAAAGGGCATGCGTGCTTTGGTTTGAGGAACTTAAAGACATCCGAGTCTATTCTGAAGGCAATGTTGCTGGTAGGGATATATTTGTAAGAATGGCTTCCTCAGAATTAGATAACAATGAAACTACAATTGCTCGACCAACTTACAAAAAGAAGAGAGGATTTAACATAAAAATGATTTTACTTGTAATCATTCCGGGGGTAGTTCTCATAAGCTTAATCTCTACATGGCTGTGGTTTGCGCATAAAAGAAGAAATCATGTGCGCCAGATGGAGGGAGGTAAGAAAAATGTGCAACTTTACCAATAAATTGGACGAAAAAAATATGAACGGCATGTACTGTGATTAGATGCATTTTTTAAACAATTTACCAGGTTTAAAGTCTGCTTTATTTTGAATGCATAGGAGGATTGTTGCATGACTCCAAAAACCAGGACGAAGCCATTGAACTACCACTGTTCAGATTCTCTAGAATAGCTACAGCTACTTCCAGTTTCTCACCCAACAATATACTTGGAAGGGGTGGATTTGGACCGGTTTATAAGGTAACTAATAACTACTATATGATAACAAGATTTTGTATTTGTATACTAAGAAAACGAATCATCAGGGTGTGCTAGAAGAAGGGCTAGAGATTGCAGTAAAGCGTCTCTCTAAATCTTCCAGCCAAGGAGTTGACGAGTTTAAGAATGAAGTCGTCTGCATTTCAAAACTCCAGCACCGAAATCTTGTGAAGCTCCTCGGCTGTTGCATACAAGGAGACGAGAAGCTCTTGATCTATGAGTACATGCCAAATGGAAGCTTGGATTCCTTTATTTTTGGTAAGAATCATAATATATCAATTACATTATGCAAGTATTGGTATGAAGTTAATTAAAGCTACCCTAATCATTCGAATAACTAAACCCTCATTGGGCAGATATAACACAAGGCACGTTTCTTAATTGGGCAAAGCGTTTCGACATTATTAATGGAATTTCTAGAGGACTTGTTTACCTGCATCAAGATTCCCGATTACGAATCATTCATAGAGATCTTAAAGCTAGCAACATTCTACTTGATCTGAATATGAACCCAAAGATATCAGACTTTGGCTTAGCTAGGAGTTTTGGAGGAAACGAAACCCAAGCAAATACAGAAAGAGTTGTTGGCACATAGTAAGTAATGGTAACATATTTTAATTGTTCTATTTATCTTTATTTGTTGTTTCTTATAAGCATCATACTCCAAGAAGTGGTTACATGTCCCCAGAGTATACATTACGTGGTGTTTTCTCAATAAAGTCGGATGTATTTAGCTTTGGCGTCTTGGTGCTGGAGATTGTGAGTGGGAAGAGAAATTGGGGATTCATCCAAGCTGAGAGCGAAAATAATCTAATCGGATATGTAAGTTCCCTAGCAAAAAAAAAAAAACTATTCCTTCTATTAGCGAACACTTAATAACTCAATCTAGTACCAAAATTCTATATATATTGTATATATCCAGGCCTGGAATTTATACAATGAAGGCAGGTTAATGGAACTGATTGATACGAGTTTAGCTGAATCCTGCAATCCACCTGAAGTTTTAAGATCAATCCAAGTGGGGTTGTTGTGTGTACAGCATAATGCAGGAGACAGGCCGAATATGCCATCTGTAATTCAAATGCTGAGTGGTGAAGGTGCATTGCCACAGCCTAAGCAACCAGCATTTTTTATGGAAAATCAATTACCTGTAGCTGACTTTTCTCCAAGCACTTGTCCAGAAGGTTCAATCAGTGGTTTAACTATTACAGAGGTGGGTGCTCGATAGGAAACGTAATTGACCTGAGGTGGATGCTGAACACAAAACGTAATAATGCGTAGCCCACATGACATTACTGTTTCATTTATTATTCGGCACGTGACTGTCTAGTAGTATTTATATAGCCTGTACATGTCAAAGGAGAGGCAATTCACCTTGTTTTAGTGTTAAAGTTGAGTGACACTTGTTGATCTGAATACAGGCTCAGAAACTTGTTGATCTGAATAAGACCGAAAAAAATACAGTAATAAAAAACTAAACAAACCGTTTGTTGGTTCTCTAAACAACTAACTAATCACTTCATTCAGAAAACAGTAAAACATGTA
Source organism: Tanacetum coccineum (assembly GCA_026074375.1). NCBI lineage: Eukaryota > Viridiplantae > Streptophyta > Magnoliopsida > Asterales > Asteraceae > Tanacetum > Tanacetum coccineum. The sequence continues at coordinate 96 of BQNB010088059.1, read as the reverse complement.
ATCAAAGCGGGTATTTGCCATCTCAGTTGTATGTTATTACTCTATAATAATACATTTCACAAATGGTCGGTGGCACTGTAGCAGCCTGCTACAGTG
>BQNB010088057.1:0-27757 GCA_026074375.1 Tanacetum coccineum | reverse complement strand
AAGTGGCGATATCTTCCACTTTGTACAATACTCTACATCGTTGATTTTTTTAGACGTATCAACGAATAATCGATCCTTCATGTATTAACAATGCATAACAATAATTTTATTATGTTTCTAACGTGAGTAATTTGAGAATAAAATTGGGGTTTTGGTTCGAAATCAATTTTTTCAACAAACGCACAAATGTATAAAAACCCTATGTCTACGGGAAACATATTAGTTGTACATTGCATCCTAGTGGTCCTAATTGTACACAATTGAAAGAAAAATGAAAAATCCCTAATTTCAATTTTTGTGTTCATCATGAAATCTAGATTCAAATTAAAATAAAATAGATGAAATGATTTACATTTGATGATGTTGATGATGTTATGAATGATTGTAGGTGTTGATTTCATCTTCAATTAGTGTTTTAATATGTGATTTTATGTTTTTGGGTGGTTTTGTTCGTGTTCGTCGCTGTAGAGAAGAAGGGGTGTGTTTGGTTTTGTTTTTTTGAAATTTTTGTTGACTAAGTGTAAAATATGGTGTCTGATGTTGGCGGTCCCATATTTATCAAGCGTTCCTAAAAATATTGGGGGCAGCCAGGGATATGGGGGCCGCCCTCAGCAAGGCGTTTTGGACGTAGTTTTGATGAAAATTTTACAAATAGGAGTGACATTTAATATGTATTTCGCGAATTAAAAATGCTCAAGGTACATCGGATGAAGTATTTAAGTTGTCACGACACGAAATAGAAGACGGACTAGAATTGTGACAGAAGAAGGACAAGCAGACTAATGAGATTTATGGAATGTGTCCCATCATTCCTAAATCAAGATGTAGATAGTTGAATGATTCACGTTTAAGGGGTTTCGTAAGAATTTCAGTGATGTTGTCAAAGGACGACACTTTTTCGATTTAGATATGTCCTTTCTGGACATTATCACAAAGAAAGTGGTGATAAATTTCGATGTGTTTAGTTCATCAATGTTGCACCGGGTTTTTGCTAAGGTCAATAAGGTCAATCGTGCCTTTATTGTCGCACATGATCGGGATGTCGTCGAGTCGAACGTCGTAGTCGATAAGAGCTTGTTTCATCCATAGTGCTTGTTGACATGCCTTTTCGGCGCTTACGTATTTGGCTTTAGCAAAAGCAGTTTCTTTCTTCAAGAACAAAGATGTCAAACAACATCCCACGAACGTACAAATACCGCTAGTGCTCTTTCGGTCCACATAATCTCCCACATGATCAGAGTTGGCATATACTACTGTTTCTATGCCGGTCTGCTTAGGATACCATAATCCTAAGTGCGTAGTGCCTTTAATGTATCGGAAGATACCCTTAAACGCTTCAAGGTGAGAGGTTTTGGGAGCCTTTTGGAAGCGATCATAAAGGCAGACACAAAAAACATTATATCGGGCCTACTTTTCGTTAGGTATAATAAACTACCTATCATGCCTCGATACTTGGTACTATCTACCGACTCACACTCTTTGTCTTTCGTGAGTTTGGTACCGGAGGACATGGGGGTTTTCATTGGTATAGATTCTTCTAAGCTAAATTTCTTAAGCATTCTTTAATTATATTTATGATTGATTTAAAGAAATTTACCATTTCCTTTTGTTTTATTTGTAGTCCATGAGTAGAATTTAAGTTCACCCATATGTTCATCTAGGAACTGGCTTGCATGACTTTGGCAAAATTCATCACACAATGTCTGACAAGCGAACCCGAAGTTAATGTCGTAGACATATATTTGAACGATGATGAGGGTTAAAATTTTCTTCTTAGTAAAAGAGTGTTATTCTACCATTCTAATTTTATATTCATGTTTATTAAGAACAGCTTTTTATTATTTCATTACCAAGCTTTGGGTGCTTTTTTTAAGACCGTTTAAAGCTTCTTTAGTTTATAAACATGATTGGTGTTCCTTAGGTAATGGTATCCTTGAGGTTGTGCCACGTTTACCTCCTCATTGGATTATTAAAACCATTCAGGAATGCACTTTTTACATCCATTTGGAATAACTTAAAATCTAAAGCACAAGCTAACTAATTGTTCTTATTGACTCAAGTTAGCAATTGGGGCATAAGTTTCATCATAATCGATGCCCTCTTGTTGATTATAGCTGAGTAATAACATAGCTTATTTCGTGAAAACAATACAGTTTATCATCTATTTTAATTTCTAAAAACACCCACTTCGTTCTATGGATTGTATATTCTATGCTATGCGAAATAACTCCCAAACGTCGTTAGCAATCGAATTGATTTCAATTCTTCTTGCATGGTGACTTTCAACTATCAATTTGTTAGGTTTCATTATAATTCTTGGTTTTATATAGTTGTATAAAAACCAAAGAAGTTTACTTTGGTTTTTGGGCTTGTGCATCTAAGGGTTCATTTCGGTTAAGTTTCCTTATGACATTTTTTCCAATGGTGGTTCAGAGGATTCCTTAATATTGACTATTTCGTCAATCTCTAAAGTTTCATCCTCAATGTCATTTTCTAGGTTTTTCTTTTCGGTAACCTTAATTGCTTCTTCTTCATCTAAGTCATCATCCACCAAGGGTGATGTCTTAGAGGGTGGAGGGGTTTCATTGAATGTCACGTTGAGTGATTCTTCGACTTTCCTAGTATGTTTGTTAAGGATGATGTAGGCTTTACTATTTTGCGAGTAACCTAAAAGAATACCTTCGTATGACTTTAGGTCAAACTTTGTAAAGTAGTCTTTAATGTTTAAAATGAAGCTCTTGCTTCCAAACACTCTAAAATAATCAAGAGTAGGTTTCCTACCTCTCAAAAATTCATAAGGTGTTTTTCCTAGGATGACTCTAATTAAGATTCAGTTAAGAATGTATGTTGAAGTATCTACGGCGTTACACCAAGACTTTTGTCGTAAAGATTGCTCATTCAACATAGTCCTACTCATTTCTTGAAGTGTCCTATTTTTCCTTTCGACCACGCCATTTGGTTGAGGAGTGCGTGTGAGAAGTTATGTGTAATACCATTGGCATTACAAAAATCTCCAAATTGCACCTTATTATCAAATTCCTTACCATGGTCGGTTCTTAATGACATTATAGTACATCCTAATTGGTTTTGAATTTTCTTACTAAATATTTCAAATTGATTGAAGGCTTCTGTTTTGTCCTTAAGGAATCTAGTCCAGGTATACATAGAGTAGTCATCTACTATGACTTAGGTGTAACGGTTTCCTCTGTAACTCCGTACGGTGGATGGACTAAGCATCTAGTCGTTGAGACTATATTCTTAGCCTTATGACTAGTGTGAGCTTGCTTTCCAATTTTGCAAGCATGATAGAAGTGTTGATCAAACTTAAGCGTAGGTAAGTTTCTAACTAATTCCTTAGATGCTAACGATTTAATGAGATGCGTATTTGCGTGACCTAATCTCCTATGCCACAACATAGAATTTTCATCAATCGTTGCTAGAAAAATTTGGTCTTTAGGCTTATTTCCTAATTCCATCACATATAAGCCTTTCTTCCTAATACCTCTACCTATGACCTTACCATCCTTAGTGATTTCACTATCATGTTCAGAGAAAGTTACTCTACACTTATTATCACATATTTTTCCTACAATTAACAAGTTAAATCTTAAGTTATCTACATGCTCTACATTATCTATTTTGAGATAGTCATTCAAAATCGTACCTTTGCCAATAATGTTTCCGCGAAGATTGCTACCAAAAATATCATTACATCCTTTGTATATACCTTGTAGCTTGAGAATAGCTTTCGGTTACCCGTTATGTGTTTGGAGCATCCGCTATCCTTTATCCACTCATTGGGTTCCAAGTCGACTTCAAGGCATATCTATTTATATAAGGCAACACCTTAAACATTTGGTCCCCAATATCTCATAGGTCCAAAGTTGTTAGTGCTAAACATCCCTTGCATTTGATGCAATTGGTTAGGATGTGAAAATGGAAGACACATTTCCCATGGAATGTAACTTTGACGTGGGATGTTGTTCCAAGTTACGAGAATGCCATGTGGTTGTTTTTGTCTACCAATGTTTATTTTTGGTTGTGGTGTCTTAAGACAAGGATAATTACTGATGACTCTTTTAGGTGGTGGAGTTTTTGATCTAAAATAAGGTTTTAACTTTGTTTACTATTATGTGTTTTGGTCTAGGACCCAAAATAGATTTTTGAAAAGACACACTTTTCTCAGATCCATGTGTACCAACTGGTGGCAGTCACATAATTGTTTTGAGGGCCGCCTGAACACTTTGGCGGCCCCCTATAATTATGGGACATCCATCAGAAGACACATTTTTCTGAGCTTTCAAAAATTTTATTTCTTTAGTTCTACTAGATGATGCTTTAAATGAATTATATCTTAAACTCAATTTTTCACCAGAGGGTTTTTGATTACTTAACATTTCATTTAGACATTGTGTACTCTTTTTAAATTTATTTAATCTAGTGAATTCCTCTTTGAGTTTTTCATTCTTAATTTTAAGTATATGATACTTGACACATTCGAGATCAACTCCTTTGTTTTTCTCGAGTGTAGACACTTTTTCCTTTAGAACACTAAGTTTGTTTTCTAAATTATTTCTAGTGGCTTTTAATCTTTTGTTTTAGTTATTATCTTTAAACTCATTTTGCACAGTTTGTCATATTTATTATCTAGCACTAAGTCATCTATTAACGAGTTTTCATCACTAAAGTAGGAGGATTCAGAACATACCTCACTTGATGCTTGAGCTACTAGACACGTTTCGTCATTGACTTTTTCATCATCTTCTTCACCGCTATCACTCCAAGAACCACTGACAAATGCTCTAAGATGATTCGGGTCGCCGCATCTAAAGCATGTTCTATCACTTTTACCGTTTTTGTCGTCTCAGCTTCTTTGGAATGTCTTTTTGTCGTTCCGAGGTTGTTTCACGAATCTACCTCTTCTCTTGAAGAACTTCTTGAAGTCTCTTACTGCCATGGCATATTCTTCGTCTTCATTTTCGGAAGTCAAACACTCTTTATCACCGGATTCTTTCTTAGCCTTTAAAGCAAGAGATTTCCTTTCAACTTTTTCTTTGACTATTTCAAAATCTTTCTTGATGATCATTTCATGAACTTTGAGGTTCCCGATGAGGTCATCAAGAGATAGTGATGTTAAGTCTTTCGACTCTTCAATCACCGTGGACATTTTGCTCTCATTTAGGATGTAGAGCACTATAAACTTCCTAACATAATTCTTGCTAGAGTAACCTTCATCAAGAGCTTTTTTAGACTTGTAATATGTATTAAAATCCTAGCAAAAGCACTATCTATAGATTCTCTTCGGGAAATGAGGAATTGGTCATTATTGTTTGAACAAAAAAAGGTCGGATATCTTATTATCTTGAACTTGAACTATTTTACCTTGTGGGTGATTAACAACTGTTTTCCAATTTCTTTTGTCGTATTTACAACATGAAAATTCTTTCCATATTCTTTTTAGGGGCCAAAGCATTATTAATTAACCATTTTAAGCTTCCTTATTTTTCGCAATTAGTCTCGTTTTTAAGATCGTAACTTTGTTTTGGTAACCCATCTAATTTGGTTTCTGGATTTTGTTCAATAGGTTGAAAATCACCGTAGGTAATAACATGTCAAAGATCTAGATCTTTTGTTTTAACATGTCTCAAATCTATTTTTCCAATAAATAAAACTATCACTTTCAAAAAGTGGTGGTCTTTGTATAGATTGCCCTTCTAGATATTTGTTGGAATCCATAGATCGATCCAAGCTTTAAATATAGTATATTTTAAAAATCTTGAATAACCTGACTCTGATACCAATTGTGGAAACTAGAAGGGGGAGGGTTGAATAGTTTATAGGTTCGTTTCCATTTTAAAAGTTTGCTCTCAAAATACTTAGATTCGAGTAGTATGTTTAACCAACCAACAATATGAATCAACCAAGTAAATATCTAGACTAATAGTGTCACACCACGCCTAGGCGGAAACACGAGGCGTAACATCATGGATATCATCACAACACAATGGTGTCAACAATAGAGAGAAATAAATGAAATAGATAAACAAATAAGACACAATGTATCATGACAATATCTAACATAAGATAAGAGAGTCTTGCATTACAATAGCAAAGTCATACCACAAGGAAACATACTCCAAAAGTCTAAGCAATCAAATAACAACCAAGTATTAAACAATTCAAATGACATAAATAAAATCTCTAGGAGAATGACTCCGCATGCAAGCCTACAGTCTCACTAGCCAGTCTTCCTAACTTCAACATACTCAAGATGACTACCTAAAAATGATGCTTAAAATGTCAACCTAAAGTTGGTGAGAGTCATAGGTTTAAGACACGATAATCAAATCCAACCGTACATTACTGTGATAATTAAGAAAATATTGCAGTACAATAAATGAACTATCATACAGGCTAACATGCAAATCCAATCAATCACACAAATACCCAGCAACGACCACAAGACGTCTCATATCGTACCAAGGTCCCTATGGTTACCCCATTAGCCCAGGCCATGGATACTCCCAAGGTAATCTTCTTGCTCGCTAGGCTATAGTACCATCCACTAAATAGGCCATGGATACTCGCAGGTAATCCCCCTTGACTTAGTTCGCAATTCTCAATATCACATCACAAAACATATAACACACAACATACAATAGTCACGTATAGTCCATGCATCTTTGGCAACACATTATCACAGTAATCAAAACATTTACAAATACTTTGCATCATTTCCACCCTAATAAATCATAAGAAAAAAATGGGCTATGAAACTTACCTAATGCACAAGCAGCTTCCAAACAATATCAACACAAGCTACACAATACAAACACAAACATGTTACACGCGACCAAGCTAAAAACTCAAGTCCATGTAACTCACATATGATGGATGTATAAGGGTTTAGTTAACCATCATGGGTCACCCCGACACCATGCCCAACCTTAACCATCTCATTAAAACTTTACACTAGTTACTTATAATTAAATCAGAATTGCAGAATTTTAGTGTCACTTTACGTGCTCAAAACCCTTACTTAATGACCTTCATAATTTATACTAAAAATCACCTATGTTCATTTATGAGTATATTAACTACCTTGTGATTCTCAAGTATTACTTACATGTGTAACTACCTTAAATAAAATCAAACATCAAAACTGTCCTAATTCAGATATGATTGCACACCAAAATGTATCACTCTAAATACCATACTTAGACATGCTTTCAGAGGCTAATTTTCACAGAATTATCAATAGGAATATGGAACTTAACTACTGTAGAAGGTTTAAGCTTAATTCCACTTTTAAGTTAGGGTTTCACCCTCACAAACATGACCTAATTCTGACCTGTATTTACTATTTGGACCACTTTTGTTGCAGAGGTTATTTGAATGCCTTCCCGACCTTAAAAACTTTCGAGGCTGGTTTTTTTGGAAAGTAGACTCTTTTGGATTATTCATAGACTCAAGAAACATATCAATACATGCTTTTATCATCTAGATATCAGTCGTTGAACACGACCCAAAATTCTGCTCAACCCTAAATCAAGTTTTAACGCAAATCTAACCAAACCACAAGCATGCATACACATCTAATTCAATCCTAAGCATACTACAATCATAATATATCATAAATATTCTGTATTTTAATTGAAACCCTAGATCCATCATAATTAGGGTTACATGAATAATAAAAATCAAGTTATGAAGAACACACTTACCTTGAATCATAGCACCTAACTCACAACTCTTGATTGTTCTTGGATCTTTAATGAAAATCGACTCCTTAGTGTTTTTGGGGCTGAGACCGTACACACAAGTGAGAGGGGAAAGGGATAATGGACTAGGTTCATTGGTATTTAACTTTAGTGGGTCCTTATCCTTCTCTAAGTCCAATTTGATAAAAATTATAACTTCTAAACCCATAAAAACCTTATAACAGATCGCCACCCCTTACTATATTTTTTTATAATATTATTAATTAACTAATTTCTTTCATTACCTTAAATTTTCACAAAAACCTAAGCTAATTTGGGTAAACCTTTTTACCTAAACGCTATATATTAACTTTCTAAAAATAACTTTTCATTTCACAATTCACTTTCTAAATATAGAAAGTTTACTACAAACTTCCATAATGTTACATTTCTTATAAACAAACCCACCCCCCCCCCAACATATTCCCATAAACGCTTAACACTTAATCACCAAGAATTGACGTAGCAATGCATGCAACACGTCTTTCATTTCCATTATCACCACACATGAACAAATGGAATACTTAACACCAAACTTATATGCACACAAAATAAGATAATCATTTACCTCTAAAATAATATCATGCACATTTGTAAACCACTTCAATATACATATAGAACACATAACACACAAGAAAAATACAAAATGGACACTTAGCCATTTCTAAAGGTATAAACTAACTTGCTCAAATCACGGTTGTCACAATATCCCCTCCTTTAGGAAATCTCTTCTCGAGATTTAACTTGTTGGTTCAGAAGCACGATCAACAAATAACGAACAACTGTGGATACGTAACTCTCATCTGGTCTTCGTGTTCCCAAGTAAACTCAGGACCGCGTTTCGAATTCCATCTAACTTTCACAATATGTTTTAACTTCTAAATTTCTCAATCCATAATCTCTATAGGTTCATCGATAAAACAAAGTGTCTTGTCGACCTTGATCTCATCGAATGGCACATGCAAATTAGCATCCGTCAAACACTTTTTCAGATTTGACACATGAAATGTGTCATGCACGCTACTCAACTTCTCAGGTAACCTCAACCTATAAGCTACAAGGAAAATCCTTTTAAGGATCTCAAACGGTCCTACATATCTCAGTGCTAACTTACCCTTCTTTCCAAAATAAACTACGCCCTTCCAAGACGTCACCTTTAACAATACATGATCTCCCACCTCAACTCTAACGGCTTACGCCTATAATCAACATAACTCTTTTGACGATCTCTCACCGCTTAGGGATTTTCCTTTACCAATACTACCTTATCAGTCGTTTCTTGCACTAACGCAAGTCCAATCAAACTACTCTCTCCAATCTCTGCCCATAGAACAGGCGACCTACATTTCCTTCCATACAAAGCTTCAAACGGAGCACACCGAATGCTCGAATGATAACTACCAACAAAATCAATAACATATGCCCTCATTATATCTTCCAAAGTCAGAATCATACATTTACTTTGTCCATCCGCTTGAGGATGCTAAGCAGTACTCAAATCCAATAGCGTCTCTAACACTTTCTGCAACGTCTTCCAAAACTACAAAGTAAATCTCCCATCTCAATCTGAGATGATCGACATTGGAACTCCATTCCTTGCTACTATTTCATAAATATTAACCCTTGCCAATTTCTCCTCTTGTAATCTTCTCGTATAACTAGAAATATAACGTGACTTGGTCAGTCTATCTACCATCACCCCAAATCATATCATACCCACTACTTTGACCTTGGAAATTTAGTGATAAAATCCATGGTGATTCTACCTCATTTTCACTCAAGTATCTCAGGCTGTTGCAATAAACCCGAAGGTCTTTGATGCTCAACCTTCACTTTTGCACAAGTCAAACACTTACTAACGTAGATAGCAATATCTCTCTTCATTCCCGGCCACCAATACATATCACGAAGGTTATAGTACTTCTTATCCGCTCCCGGATGTATCAAGTATCTTGATGCATGGGCCTCATCCATTATACTTCCTACCAATGAAACCTAAATACGATCCATAAAATATAAACTCTCGTCTTCTTTCCTTCCTATCTGTTGATCTATGCCACATAATCTTTCTGTGAGTACGTTCTCCTGATTGAATGCCTCACCCTGAGCTGCTAGTATCATTTCTCTTACTCTATACTAAATGGTCATAGCCATCGCTCGAACACGCCTAGGTTTTACTCGTTCCTTCCTACTTAATGCATCAGTCACCACATTTGCCTTACCTGGATGGTAGCGAATTCCATACTCATACTCACTATATAATTTAATCCATAAAGTACTAACCATCATCTGCCCTCTTTTCCATTTGTTGGTCCAGGTCATGCAGCATTTTTGCTGACGCGTTCTCTACTTTGGACGTCTCACTTGAAGTAGCCAATATCTTGTCCTTAACACTTGACTGGATAGTCATGGACATTGCTCTTACTCGTCTTAGTTTCACTCTCCCTTTCTACTCAACACATCAACCACTACATTCGATTTATCGAAGCGTCACACAAATCATTCTTCAAAGTCTGGAAAACCTCTTCTCGTTCCGCGCCCCACTCATACTTCTAATTCATCTCAGTCAGGAAAGTAATGGGTTTAACAATCTAAGAAAAGTTTGCGATGAAACATAGGTAGGTAACTTGTCAATCCTAAGAATAATCATATCTCAGATGGTTTCTTAGGTACTTCCCAATTCAGATAAGAGAAATAGACACGTATTGGATCGGGTATGAATCGGTGGGAGGGTAGCAGCATTAAGTGTATTAAATGCAACCCATGAGTATTGGGTCGTGTAACACCCCCATAAAATCATAACACAGCGGAATACCACTTTGGGGTGCTACTTCATAGTATAAAGTACAAGTTACAGAAAACGACTTCAAAAGAGACTTCTTAAAAAGTAAAGCACATTCGATTAAATTTCAGAGTAAAGTTAGGTCCCAATAATTTATAATTTAACAAGATTACAAGAGTTTAAACGTGAATCATTTTGAATATTTAAAGTTAAAAAAAGTTATCGAATGTGAAGAAAACTGAGTCCTTGAGTTTTGTTGATATCCTCGCGTCTCGAATGCCCCTAATGCTCAGCTAGCAATATAATAACCTAAGAAAATAAATGCAAAAACGTCAACAATAATGTTAGTATTGAAATAAATCAAGTAATATTTCAGTAAGAAAAGTAGCGTTACAACATTTAAAAGAATTGTTGTCGAAATCCAAGTAGTAATTTAATAAATCAAGTATGCTTAGTAGTGGACTACAAGGAATAAGATCAGCCAACGACAATGCAACGAATGCAGTGTCAAGTAACAGAATTATCGCATTGAGCTGGTGACAACCGATCCCTTGGATGAGAAAAATATAATTTTCCCTAATAGATTAGGTATTATTACTATATCCGTTGAAAGTGGGTGTTCCAAAAGGATACAAACCTCGGACGAGGAGTCACCCTATAGTACTATTTATTACACTAGCGTCTACCCATCACAAGTAGTTAACGGTTCACGATATTAGGGTCTTTAGCAATAGGTACTCCTACGATAATTCATAATAACGGGTCAAGAATACCCTTCAACAACTTGTGTCCAATTTAAAACAGGTGTATGTTCAAAACTCATGGTTTTGCAAATAGATAAACAATGATCTCAAATCATTTAGTAAGCAATTTAAGCTTTAATAAATTCAGTGGTAAACAACCATGTATCAAACATGTATTAAAAATCATGTGAAAAGCAAGTAAAATCTTTAGTAAAAACATTCATGTAATGCTTATGAAATTAGAATCAATAATTTTGCTTAGTAAAACGAGCATGTATTCTCACCCCGAAAATACTTATGAAAACCATTAAAGAAGAAAAGATGGGGCAATGAACTCACCGAGGAGTGATGAAGAACAGAAGTGATATGGATCTTTGGACGAGCGAGAAGCGTCTAAGCACAACCTAAAAGATGTAACGCATCTTAGAATGATAAAGAAGATCGATACGTAAAAATAAATAGAATGATCACGAGATATGTTTCCGAGATATGCATGGCATTGCATTATAACTTAACCGAAGTATTTTTATCCCTAAATTGGTATACAACCTGCACTTATACTACATTAAGTTTCTAATAAGTCTCTCTTAGCGAATCTTATCTTATTACTATGTGGCCGCACTTTTATTTCTCAAGAAAAGGCGTAAAACTATGTTGCTGAATTTTTAGTCAACTTTACAAGACCATATATCTTAACCTATAAAAGATACAAGGATGAGGCTTTCACCCCTGGAAATATACTTAAGTCTATTTTCCAGAACATTAGGCTTTTTAATCAAACAATTTACCAATCCACGGGAAATGAGTTTTTACTAATCATAACTTAAAACAGAAAGTTCGCTAAATTTCTAACGCTTACAGTTTTGGCCATAAATCCTATTTAAAATATTATGATGTCTAGTGTTTAACCATGTTTTAAATACCCAACACTTTAGTGGAAAAATCTAGAGTTAAATCTCTGTTTAAAACAGTAGTTCAGAACTGACTAGTTTTCGTAAATCGGTCATATCTCACTCATCCGGAGGAGATATGGCTCTAGCCAACTCGACACATGTACTTTGAACTTATTTCTACAATCCTAGCAAATAATTCAGACCTTCTTAGACGAAAAGTTTGCTGCAATTAACCCATTTATACTGCTGGCCTGCAGCAGTCTCAAATTTTCCTACCAAACACTAATTTTGACGTATTTTCCAAACCGTAATAGCTATTAAAGTGAATACACTTGGAGAAGTTAGATTAAGATGTATCCTATTGAGATTAGATTTCTTATCCTACATTTTAGAGTATTAACCAGGAGTTTAACTCGTTTTCTAAACAATGTTCCAGATTTGACTAGCAATCGTAAAACGGCCATAACTCCCACATCCGGAGGAGTTGATAAACCATCCAATTAGCCACATGTAGCGAAGACATAAATCTATCCAACCATGTAATTTCCCAGTAAGAGATAAGCCAAAAATATTTCGTAACATGGCCGACAACCTACTGATCTAAAACAGCCCTTAAATCTACTTCCAAACTCATCCAAATCGCTAATCAAACTCATGCAATGCCATAACATAATCTTACAAACATATTTCATAACCATGACCAAACACACTAAGCACATAAATGACCTCATATGTACATATTTTAAACAATATCCAAAACATATCAAGCACATGCATGACTCAAAGAATCAAAATCAAACACATGCACTTCCATAAAAATTAAACAACAATTTAAGGTTTTTAAGGATGACTTACAACACAAAATGGATGAAAGAAAAGGATCAAACACAACCCTTAGATGGGTGTGTAGGGGCTGCCGAATCCACAAGGAGCAAACCAAGACTAAATCAAACCTTCTAACTTGATTAAACACTTATTATCAAACCATTGATAATTTAATTGCACCCAATTAGATTAAAAACCCAATAATCAAAAGTTTATTAAAATCATAAACTTTTTAATACTTGATGGATGATGAATTTTAATGGGAAAGATTAATGGGGTTTTATGTAGGAATGATATTATAGTAGGATGGAAGTGATTTAATGATTGTTGATGGTGTTTTTGGTGTTTTTCTTGTTGTTGTCGTCGTTCACGGTAAGAGGGGAGATGGAGAACACGTATTTTCTTTTTGATATATTTTGATTGTGTGTGTTTTTAGAAGGGTCAAACCCTTATATACTTGGTCAACTTGACTAGTTAATTCCTAGAGGGTGTTTGGCTGTTTTATGGTGTCAAGAGGGTAAAAGGGGTGTTTGGTTTCTAGTTTTGTAGGAGCTAATTAAAAGAAAAGGGGTGTTTGGTTTACATGTTTTGTTTATAAATTACATTTTTATTTTTATTTTTATAAAACATTTATACCATAATATTTGTTTTAAAACACTTAGTTAAAATATTAAAAATTGAAAAAACATTATTTTGACGCGGTTTCGGCCAAACACGGATAAAAGTCAAAAAGTATTAAAATGAAAGATAAATAAGCTTTTGAAGCTAACATATGGAGTTGTCAATTTCTCAAACGCTAACTTCAAATGAACTCCATGCTTCTCTTCTTAACAAACGACATTGGTGCTCCCCATGGAAAATGACTAGGTCGTACGAAACCTTTGTCTTACAACTCTTGAAGTTGTTCAGACAATGCTTGCATTTCCGAGGGTGCTAGACGATATGGAGACTTCGCGACTGGCGTCGCTCCAGGAACTAAATCTATACGGAACTCAACTTGTCGTTGCGGTGGTCATCGACAAGTCTTTCAGAACATATCAACAAAATCTCGTACGACGGAAGTATCATTCACTTTCGGTTCATCTACCTTCGTGTTCAATAAGGTTTTCGCGACTCCTTGAGTACGTTCACCTTGAACCCGAAGTATCTCATCACCTTCCAACGATATCCTAACCACCTTCTCATGACATACTATCACGACCTTATTCTTGGACAATCAGCCCATTCCCACAATCACACCAAAGCTTCCACGACCCGACGGTATCAACAAATTCTAAGGATTACGAACTATCGAATAGGATAACGAACGAATATCGAATCACGGCTAGAATACATATGGGGAATTCCACATATGCAAATAGACGTGGATCAAATGACATAAGAATCCTTTGAAAGAAAGGATACGTATATGTACCGAGTGAAAACGCAAACGAAAAAAAATCAACAGGCGTACCACGACAAAATATACACATAACGAAAGCCAATACGCACCAGAACTTATAAATACGAAAGACAAAATTCTTATACCAACAATCGACTTTACTCGAAAGAACCAATTAAATAATGTTTTTATAAAAAATCAATTTAAAATAACGAGAGTCGTTTTAAATATAAAAATCATTTTAAAAAAATATCTTAAGTCTAATCTTTGTAAAATTCATTTTAATCATGGTTGTCATAAAAATCTAGAGATAGTTATCTAATGGTGTATCGCATCTTACTACCATGAATCATTTTAAACCTACTTTTCATAATAAAATTTAGAATTTAATAACCACACGACAATTTTCATAACTTAATTGTATAGGCCACTTAAACATGTTCTATTCACAACGATCATTTTAAACACATTTTTCGCCAAACATCACCAAGATATTCTTCAAAAGGGTTTTTATAATTCGACATCAATTATACTATATGTTACTCAAACAAAGGACACCGCAATACCAAAAGGGATTTTAAAACACCGTACAGACTCTAACACTATTCTATTATTTGGAAACGAAAGAAAATACCAAAAACCATATACTCAGAATAAAATCAAACGAATTTGTACAAGAGAAACTTGTGCAAGACGTGACAGATCCAAAAGAAAACGTAAGGTCTTATCCGAAATAACGATCGATAGAGCAAGCCTAAAAGCATCGATACTAACACGTCGCCAACGTGTTACGAAAACCAAGAGATATACAACCAATGGAGTAAATATCTGTACTAATTTGTCATGAACAAATAGTGCTTGAAAGGAAAAATTCTGATATTCGTACGAGAAGTCAACTTACGGGA
This sequence comes from Tanacetum coccineum, assembly GCA_026074375.1. Lineage (NCBI taxonomy): Eukaryota > Viridiplantae > Streptophyta > Magnoliopsida > Asterales > Asteraceae > Tanacetum > Tanacetum coccineum. Next base: position 12,468 of record BQNB010088057.1, on the reverse strand, counting down.
AAACCAGTGAAATATACCAATAACAAAAAGCAGCAGATCCAAACAACCAATATACATCAAGACGTCGAATAGGAAGATAAGACCTCCTTACAACAAAGTACGATGAAGGGATTCTACACTTAGAGTTAGGAATCCGAACGAATAATCGATCAAACGAACAACCTCAATAATAGTAATGGTATTATTAATATGTATCTGCAAACGTTAGATAGAAGGAAAACTTACTATCTACACCACTATCCATAACACATCCACACATTAGGTTAAGAGAATAATTCTCTAACCATATAACCATCCTTATCAGGATTGCAAATATTACCACACCTCACACTACCAAGTAACAAACAAACATTAATCAATGCAATCATGGTCACAAGTCTACGTGTGTGATGCCTTTATAATTATGTCGGCCGCCATAATTATAATTGCCTTCTTTCACACGTGTACTTACCTAAGACTACACATCTCAATGATCACTCACATATAAGCACATATACCACATAACACATAAAGGATGCTCCATCAAATAGCTACTTACTTATATCAAAATAAGATCAAAAATGACATGAAGGAACGAAAGTCTCACAGCGCCTCCAAAATACCAAATATTCAAAAGAATTAATCAATAAGAACGTGATGAGGTAAAAGACAGAATAACCCTATGCTAGGCCTCGCATGGGTTTGACTTTACCTCTGCAAGAATCACCCAACTCCACGGGTCCAGCCCTATTACACGCATCCAAAAACGATCAACTATCCTATCTCCTTCGGTTCCACAAGAGGCTCCTTATAACGCTTAAGTCTAGTTGGGAAAACGGTTCCCAACGAGACTTCTTACGAGTGGGGGAAAAACATAGCTAAAATACTAAGAAAGTAATACATATCATATAAAATAATGGTAGGCAAAATAACTAAAATGACAAGTTAGCAAAATACGAGATATATAAGCTATGCAAAAAATAGAGGGGAAGCATAGCAGTTATAGCATTAAACACTTAAGCCCTAAATGCATCTACATGAAGGACCCCTAGGTTATAGTCTAGGCTCAACCACCTACTTCTCTATAACCAAAGGCTCTGATACCAATCTGTCACACCCCGCCTAGGAGGAAACACGAGGCGTAACATCATGGATATCATCACAACACAATGGTGTCAACAATAGAGAGAACTAAATGAAATAGATAAACAAATAAGACACAATGTGTCATGACAATATCTAACACAAGATAAAGAAGTCTTGCATTACGATAGTAAAGTCATACCACAAGGAAACATACTCCAAAAGTGTAAACAATCAAATAACAAAAAGTATCAAATAATTCAAATGACATAAATAAAATCTCTAGAAGAATGACTCCGCATGCAAGCCTACGGTCTCACTAGCCACTCTTCCTAACTTCAACATCCTCAAGATGATTACCTGAAAATGATGCTTAAAACGTCAACATAAAGTTGGTGAGAGTCATAGGTTTAAGACACGATAATCAAATCCAACCGTAAATTACTGTGATAATTAAGAAAACATTGCAGGACAATAAATGAACTATCATACAGGCTAACATACAAATCCAATCAAACACACAAATACCCAGCAACGACCACAAGAAGTCTCATATCGTACCAAGGTCCTTGTGGTTACCCCCTTAGCCCAGGTCATGGATACTCCCAAAGTAACCTTCCTGCTCGCTAGGACATAGTACCATCCACTAAACTGGCCATGGATACTCGTAGGTAATCCCCCCTGACTTAGTTCATAATTCTCAATATCACATCACAAAACATGTAGCACATAACATACAATAGTCATGTATAGTCCATGCATCTTTGACAATACATTATCATAGTAATCAAAACATTTCCAAACACTTTGCATCATTTCCATCCTAATAAATCATAAGAAAAAAGAGGGGCTATGAATATCAACACAAGCTACACAATACAAACACAAACGTGTTACACGTGACCAAGATAAAAGCTCAAGTCCATGTAACTCATATATGATGGATGTCTAAGGGTTTAGTTAACCATCATGGGTCACCCCGACACCATGCCTAAACTTAACCATCTCATTAACACTTTACACTAGCTACTTATAATTAAATCAGAATTGCAAAATTTTAGTGTCACTTTATGTGCTCAAAACCCTTACTTAATGACCTTCATAATTTATACCAAAAATCACCCATGTTCATTTATAATTATATTAACTACCTTGTGATTTCCAAGTATTATTTACATGTAGAACTACCACAAATAAAATCAAACTTCAAAACTGTCCTAATTTGGATCTGATTGCACACCAAAATGTATCACTCTAACTACCATACTTAGACATACTTTTAAAGGCTAATTTTCACAGGATTATCAATAGACATATGGAACTTAACTACTATAGAAGAGCTAAGCTTAATTCAACTTTTAAGTTAGGGTTTCACCCTCACAAACATGACCTAATTCTAACTCGTATTTACTGTTTTGACCACTTTTGTTGCAGAGGTTATTTGAATGACTTCCCGACATTAAAAACTTTCAAGGCCAGATTTTATAGAATGTAGACTCTTTTTGCTTATTCATAGACTCAAGAAACATATCAACACACGCTTTTATCATCTAGATATTAGTCTTTAAACACGACCCAAAATTCTGCTCAACCCTAAATCAAGTTTTAACGCAAATCTAACCAAACCACAAGCATGTATATGCATCTAATTCAATCCTAAGCATATTACAATCATAATATATCATAAACATTCTGTATTTTAATTAAAACCCTAGATCCATCATAATTAGGGTTACATGAATAATAAAAATCAAGTTATGAAGAACACACTTACCTTGAATCATAGCACCTAACTCACAACTCTTGATTGTTCTTGGATCTTTAATGAAAATCGAATCCTTAGGGTTTTTAGGGCTGAGATCGTATGCATAAGTGAGAGGGGAAAGGGATAATGGACTAGGTTCATTGGTATTTAACTCTAGTGGGTCCTTATCCTTCTCTAAGTCCAATTTGATAAAAATTATAACTCCTAAACCCATAAAAACCTTATAACCGATCGCCCCCTTGCTATATTTTTTTATAATATTATTAATTAACCACTTTTCTTCATTACCTTATATTTTCACAAAAACCTAAGCTAATTTAGGTAAACCTTTTTACCTAAACACTACATATTAACTTTCTAAAAATAACTTTTCATTTACAATTCACTTTCTAAATATGGAAACTTTACTACAAACTTCCATAATTCACACACTTGATTCCCTTCTAAAACAACACACTTTCTATAAACGCTTAACACTTAATACCTAAATATTGATGTAGCAATGCATGCCACACATCATCAATTTCCATTATCACCACATGTGTATAAATAGAATACTTAATACCAAACTCATATGCACACAAAATAATATAATCATTTACCTCTAAAATGACATCATGCACATATGTAAGCCACTTCAACATACATATAGAACACATAGCACGCAAGAAATATACAAAATAGACACTTAGCCATTTATAAAGGTATAAACTAACCTGCTTAAATCACGGTTGGTACAAATAGTAAATAACAATCACGAAAAAATAAAGAGATAAGAGAAGGAACAATCAAACCAAGATACCAAGATTTATAGTGGTTTGGCTACGAAGCTCTTCTTCGCCCTACTCCACTCCCCGAGTTTCCCACTCAAGATTTCACTATGCCAACAAGCTCCCTTTAGGCGGAGAAAACCGTTTACACGTCGCTTACGTTATTTTCTGACACTAAGCTAAATGTCGAGTCCTAATCTTAACTAGAACCAATCTACCACTTCACAATCACTACACAATCACTAGATCTACACTATCAGATTTACACAATATTCGAATCACACAAATACACAAGATAATTATAATAGGGGTTTGGTACTTAGAAGAAAAGAGGAGAGATCTCTAAATAACAATTCGCTTCTTTGATGAATACGAATGTTCTTCTCTTGCACTTGAATGAGAGGGAAGAGATGAGAAGAAGAGATTAGATCACTTGAAACAAGATCTAAGAATGTTAGTGATCAAGAGATTTAGAGAGAGAAAGAATATTTTTAGAGAGAGAAAGTTATCTAAAAATTTCGTGCAAAGAGGTCTGATTTTCTGCAAGGAATGGAGCAGTATTTGTAGGCAGGAAAATCCAACGGTCATTGGGTGTGGTCTTGGCGGTCCCAGATATATCTGGAGGCCGCCAGGCCTATAAGGGGGCCGCCTAGTAGACTACGCTCTCTTTTTTGTCTTTTTGTGGGGAAGGTTGTATCTGGTATGGAACCTTCCATTTTGGGGGGAAAATTTGAATTTCAAATTTTAAGTTTTTAATAAAACTTTTCTTTTAATTAGAAAATATTTTGTATAATTAATTTTGTGAAATTCTTTTGTAAAAATGTAATGGATAAGAGAAAAATATTTTCTTGATCACTAATCATGCTTAATGATTTGTTTGTTCATACCTTAAGTGATTACTAATCTTAGAAATGGAATTTTACAATTAATAATTTGTAAACGTTTAATTTTATCGTAAATGTTTTTACATTTTGTTATTATCAAAACGTTGAGAGGTCGAAAAATATAAATAACGTTTTTAGACATTATTTGTATTAACATTCTTATCTCTTGGGGGCACCCAGTTCCCGTTCTTTAAGCCTTGTATTTTTTTTAATAAAGTCAAGCATGACGGGTCGTAAAAATAAATTTTTTATCTATTAAGGAATAAGGGTTAAAATTGGGCGTTAACGAAGTAAATGAATTTTTATTATATCCCTAAATGAACATTTATATATTCTTGTTTAATGTGATACGTTATTAGTTTAGGGGATTAAAATCGTTTTCATAATTAACGCGTATACAATAAACATTGCGTGAGGGCACAACAATGGTTAAGTTTAGGGGATTTTGATGTGTGTTAAATCACACATCTTTTTAATGATGAAATACCCTAATAATAGTGAAATAAATAACGAAAATGTGTAGTTTTATTGCAAATAACCTTAAAAGTCGTTATTTTATCTTGTAGGTGCAAAAGATTGAAAACGGAGCAAAAATGGGGAATTTTGGAAGAAAATCAATCACGTTTACACATTTTTCGAGGACCAAACGAAGCGTACTTAAAGCCGCGAGCATACTAATAGAAAGAGCATGGAAAAACTAGTCCAACGCATCCGGCCCGGCTCCAAGCCTCGACCCGGTTAAACTTGAACAAGCCGATCATGTTCACTAGTTAAATAAATATATAAGCCCTGCCAGCCCAGTAAATGGATAAAAGAGTTTCGATTGCATAAGATTACAAGAAGAGCTGCTAGCTCAGTTGGTGTGGCGTGTTACCTGTGGTACGAGAGAACAGTGTTCGAGTCCCACTCTTGACTAAATTTTTTAAGATGGCCACATCACTTGACAAGAAGACACCCCTCACCAGATAGACCAGTGAGGAGATGCCACGTGGCACAGTAGTAGTGGAGAGTAGTACTAGATACAGTTGTTGTTTTTCGGATAAAGATCTTAGTAGGTGTTTTTGACAAGGCTGGATAGCGTAGGGGCTGTTTTAGTAATTTAGAAAACCCTAATAAGGGGTCAAATTGTAATATGTGGGTTTATATAAACCCACCCAACCTCAACTCATATCATCATCTTCTCTTCTTCATTTTTATAAAAGTCTCTCTTGTTTTTATATTTATTTTAGTAATTTAGGAGTAGGAGTAGATTAATGTAATCTTTTATGCTTGTCTTGTACTTTTTTATAAAAAAAACTATATAAAGTCTTTAAATTTCTTGTTCATCTTTTTAAATACATGTCTTGCACTTTTTTATAAAAAGAAACTATATAAAGTCTTTAAATTTCTTGTTCATCTTTTTGTAAAGTTTGAAGCTTTAAATTTTCTTCTTTTTACCCTCTCTTCATTTTGTTATAAATTTGTAATTTTTATCTTATTTTTATTTACTAAAATATTATAAAAAAATTCGTATTCTATTTTTATTAAATTTTGGAAAGTCTTTTATTTTCAGTTTCTAAATTTTATAGGTTTTAGTTTTGCTTTTTAGTAATTGTAAAAATAATTTTTATTTTCGTCTGTTTTGGTATTTTAATTTTTTAAAAATATTTTTTTACAAAACTTTGTTTTTCTTATTTTCTGCTGCTTTCTTTCAGTGTTTAGAGGGTAGATTAATTTTTTTTAAAATTTTTAGATTTTGTTTAGTATTTTAAAAGTATTTTCAAAACAGTTTTAATGAGAAAATAATGAAAAATATTTAATATGATTTAAATTCCGTTTTTATTTTTTAAAATTACTTCTTATTATTACAAAGTTTATGTGAAAATTTTAGATTTTATTTCGTTTGTTTAATATTTATTTCAATTTTTAAACAAGTATTTAGTAATTAAAATTTTTAACTTTTTAGTTTTATAAATCTATATTTTCTAAGGTATTTATAAATCATTTATTTTAATATCATTGTAATCATTTTTATTTTTATAGATTTTTAGCTTTTAATAATAAAAAGCTTACATGTTATTAGATTGTGAAAGTTCGTATAAGCTTTGATCATTCTTGAGGCAAATTTGCAAGTTTTCACCTTCATACCCTCTTCTTACTTTATCTTTTAGTTTATATTTTATTCTGCTTATTGATTATTTTCGATTGATTATGCTTATTTTTCCTATTAGCGTAGATTTTATCCAAGTGCGAATAATGAATATATGTTTGTTTTGAAATTTGTGGTTAGGATATTGTAATTGATTTTGGAAGTTGATGGTGATATTAGTTGTTAGTTTAGGTTTGTATATTGACTAGAGGTTAGGTTAGGCATTTTTGTTATCAGATAGTATTTGCGAATTTGTGCGGGTTTTGACCAAAATTTCGTGTACGGTCCGCCTAGACAATTTTGGTGCATTACTTTTGAAAGAGAACCCTAACTCAAATTAAGGTGAGTAAAACTCACATCAAATCTGAAATACTACCCGTTACTACAAAACGCCTAAACTAACCTAGTAAACTGTTAAAGGGAGACATCCAACTTACGATTTACTTAGATTGTTTTTATTCAATTTAACGGGCAAAAGCCGTTGGAAAGAATAGAAATTCTCTAGTAGTCAATATCTTACTCTATATTATTAACTAATCGGTTTAATGTGCGCGTATAATGGTTAAAATTGATATACAGAAGTATAAAAAGATTAACCCTTGTATAAGTATTTGATTACCAAAATAACTTCTTTATTAATCATAATATTTTAACCACCGTTTCTAGACAAACATATTCCCATAGATTATGTTCCTTGCCTTTTTATTGTTCTCATAGTTTATTTATAGATTATTTTTTAGGACTTTCCCTACCTTTTCTTGCTTTTATTTAAATTTAAATCTAAAAAACAAACTTTTGTAATAACTAAGCATCAAACAATACTTAACCAACGTACTTTAAATTCACCACTCCTATAGAATGACAACTCGGGAGATCTATACTTTCAATGATACCTTTGTATTAAGGTTTGTATAATCATTCCAATTTTATAAATATTTTCTGGTGATAAAACGATAAACATTAGGCACCTATAAGGGGTTCGGCCCCTTATAAGACGCTCTCATTTTGTCTTTTTTGGGGAATATTTTTCTAAGGTATATTTTTCTGTTTTGGAGGGAAAAATCTTATTTCAAATTATTTATTTGAATTAAAACATTTCTTATAATTACAAAAATATTTTGTCTAATTTATTTTTATAAAAATATTTTGTTACATTAAGGTTTAGATAAAATTAAACATCTTTGATCATTAATTAAATTAAGCATTTGTTTATTTATACCTTAAGTGATTTACGTCGAAATAGAAATTTACGACTAATAACTTGTTTACGTTTAATTTTACGTAGAACAATTTTACATTTTGTGATTACAAAACGTAGAGAAATCGAAAAATATAAATAACGTTTTTAGACATTATTTGTATTAACAATCTCCCCCTTTTTAATGAATACAAAATCAAAACTCATTAAAAGAAAACTTATATTTAAACAAGTTTTTAGTGAGTTTTATTCTATTTCTTCCCCTTTTTGTAAAATCAAAAAGGCCTCGTCGATGCATAAATAATATTTGACGGAATAAATGCTCCCCCTTGATGTGTGCTCCCCCTTGTTTGAGGGAACCAAAGAATCGAGCAATGGCGAGTTCCTACAAAAACGAGTTAAAAAAACAAGTACAATATATATATTTCTAACGACGAGCAATTGTCACAAAAAATATTCAAACATGGTAACAAAATGATAAGCCAAATATAATTTGTGTCAACTAAGTATCACAACAAAATATATATAACAACTAATAAAGATATGTAAAAGATAATCCAAGCAACATGATAAACTTAAAGTGCATTCATTAAACTTAAACGTTATGCTTGAAGCATAATAGTACAACATGCATGAAAATAAAAATACAAATATCCTAAATTGTTGGGATTAAAAGTCTTCTTGATGCTGTTAGAATTACTGCTGCTCAAGTTTATGTTAATACTGCTCTGATGAAGTTAGTACTGCTCATGAACTTCAAAGAAAATATACTAAGTAGTTACTACTGCTGGTACAAAAGTTAATGCTGCTAGTGAATATTAGTACTGCTGGTACAAAAGTTAATGCTGCTAGTGAAAGTTACTACTGCTAGTACAAAGACTGATTGAAGTTAATGCTGCTGAAGAGTTACTACTGCTCAAGAAAATATTTTAACTAGTTAGTACTGCTAGTATTAAGTTAGTATTGCTAGTGTTAAGTTAGTATTGTTTCTTAGTACTGCTTACTTGATATGTATTAGTTATTTATAGAAAAGATTTTATATACTTAGAAAAGTATTGTAAGCCGAGTAGGACTCCTTGGTGTATAAAAGGAGGTCCTAGGGCATAGAGATTGATATACCAATACGTACCAAAACCAAAAATCAATCTTTTTCTTAGCTTCAAGGTCTTTGTAACCCTAATACTTTGAGAGTATTCGTATTATTATCATTAATAATATTGGAGCTTATTTGTTGAATTGTATGTTCATAGAATTACTGTTTCATTGATAATTCTTCTTAATATTAAAGATTAGATTCCGCATAATCTTTAATACATTCAAACAAAGCTTTTACTATAGTTGTGTTAGATTTATCTAATATAACTAAACCTTAAACAAGCATAAGGAATTCGATCTATTGAAGTGGGATCAACAAGTGGTATCAGAGCTTGTTGAAAAGCTTTGAATAAGAAGAACCTGTTTTTATACACAAGATCTTTTGCTAAAAGATATGGATCAAGATTCTGCACACATGGTGGCTGCATCCAAAGTTCCCATGCTCAAACCTGGTGAGTATGAGATCTGGAGGATGAGGATTGAACAATATATCCAGATGATAGACTATGCACTGTGGGAAGTCATAGAGAATGGTGCAACCTTGCCAAAAACAACAACTTTAATGATGGGCATTCCCAATGAACATCAGTTAAAGTTTAACTCTATAAAGAGCTAAAAGTTGTATGGAAGCTTAGAAAGAGATTTGGTGGGAATGAAGCTACTAAAAAGACTTAAAGGAATTTCTTAAAGAAGCAATATGAAAACTTCACTGCTCTAAGCTCAAAGATGCTTGATTAAACTTTTGATAGGCTTCAAAATCTTGTAAGTTAGTTGGAGCTTTTAGGTGAAAAGATTTCACAAGAAGATGTTAATCAAAAGTTATTAAGAAGTTTGTCACCTGAGTGGAACACACATGCTGTTGTGTGGAGGAACAAAACTGATTTGATATTTCTTCTTCATAGGCTTCACAGGTTCTTCTATCATTATTCCTTTACCCTTGTCATGTGATTGTTGTGAAGAAATTGTTGTTATTGTTGTTGTAGATGGCTCTTGGAAAACAATCCCTTTCACCTTGGGTTTTGAAGTTTTTAATGCTTCAAGTACTTGAGCCAAAGTAATTTCTTCTATAGTTATTATAACAGTTGTTGCAGCAGTACTACCTTGAGCAGCATCAACTACTTCTTCAACAACATTTTCATTTTGCCCTGCAACAAACACTTCCTCACCATTTAAAACATTCACATTAAACATCTCATTATCTGCTTCATCTTGAACATCAACCAGGGTAATGTCTTCATCTGAATCAATAGCATTAATCCTCCTCCCTTGTTTGGATGCATCCTCACCCAAATCTTCTTCATCACCAAAGGATTCTACCCTAGCTGTCAAACCAACTTTGTATAGTCTCTTCAGCTTATGAGTTCTTGACCTATATTATTTTCAAGCTTCTTGACCCTCCCTTTCAAACTAGCAATCTCATTTTGTTGAGTGGTCTTTGTCTTCTCCAAATCAAGAACTCTCTTTTGTAAAGTGGTACATAGTGCCATCAATTCATCAAGTTTAAGTCTATCCTCATCACTTCAAAGTGTGTTACCTCTTGCGAGTAGTGAATCATTGGAATGTTTAGATACATTCTTAAACCTAGTTTGAGCAATAGTATCCCCTATGGTTTCTTAGCACCTAGGACCACCACCTGATTTGGATACAATGAGCATGGATGATCTCTACAACAACCTCAAGGTGTATGGACCAGAAGTTAAAGGGATGTCTAGCTCAAGTTCAAGCACACAGAACATGGCTTTTGTGTCCTCTACAAATAACAACACTAGCAGCACTAATGAAGTAGTTAATATTGCTCATGGAGTTTCTACTGCTAGTACTCAAGTTAATGCTGCTAACTCTACAAATATTGATAACTTGAGTGATGCTATTATTTATGCATTCTTCTAACCGTTGTAGTGTAGTATATGCATGAATTGGAAGTTGTTATCGTTCTCTAAGGGAATAGGCTGGAAAGGCTCGAATTAAATGTCACTAAGGTCTAAGGGGGAGATTGTTAGATATTATAAAAAGACTCGGTCACCCTGTGTATTTTACCATTTATTGTTGCTCGTAGTTAAGTAGTTAATGTATAACATTCGGTAATGGGTCGGGTATTAAACCCAAAGTGTAAGCCCTCTACCAAGGCCTACGCCGGTTTTTGTAGTTACTATATAAGCCTCTTCCATGCCATGGAAGAGGTGGGTTAGTCTCTAATAAAATGGCTTACTTTCATTTCTATCCTCCCCGACCTCTAGATCGTCTTTTGTTAGTGAAATCTTATTGTTAACATCATTCGATTGTGTTATGATTTCCAATATCCTATAATTGGTATCAGAGCACATGGGATGATTAGCTAGATTGTGTGTGCGTTTTCTTGGTTAGTTTAGATCAAAAGTTTGGTTTTTGAAGGTTTATAGTCTTGTTCTTGGTTTTCTTTGATCTTGACGTTTGTGATGTTAAAGTTCATGTTTTTATAGTTGCTATAGCCTTCTAGTACCAAGTTGTGCAAAAGAAACCAGGCAAAAACGTTCAAATGGGTGATTTTTAGGTGTTTTTAGGTGAAACCGCAATTTTTTCATTCTAGCGAGTTAGGCTATTGTTCGTTGATCTTCCCAGCGAGTTAGATCACTGTACTAGTGAGTTATTGGAATTGTACACTGTGTCAGAAACTAATGTGTTAGCGAGTTGTCATTTTGTGCAGGTAGCAAGTTAGATACTAGCGAGTTACAGGTTTTTGAAGATCTTTTTCTAGCGACTTGTAAATAGGAACTCTGTCAATTTAATTTCTTGCCAGCGAGTTGTCTACTCTATTCCAGCGAGTTAAGTATAGCGAGTTACAAGTTTTAGAAGATTCTTTTCTAGCGACTTGTGAATAGGAACTTTGTCAATTTAATTTCTTGCCAGCGAGTTATCTACTCTCTTCTAGCGAGTTAAGCATAGCGAGTTACAGGTTTTAGAAGAATCTTTTCTAGCGACTTGTGAATAGGAACTCTGTCAATTTAATTTCTTGCCAGCGAGTTATATACTTTCTTCCAGCGAGTTACATCCAACGAGTTATTGATTTTTTGGATTTTTGAACTAAATTCTTCAACGTGTAACCTAACAAACCTTTACAACAATTCACCATTTCACACAATCAATCGCCACTTTTAACATACAATCACTAATCATTGTTCGATCAACTTAATCATTTCACAATCAATTAAGATGGCTAATCTTTCGGAAGACATTCAATGTGCCGGTTCAGATACCCGACCACCTATGCTTGATATGACTGACTTTGCATCTTGGCAACAACGAAATATCTCCATTGCGTAACCTTGAAAAGGGTCATCAGTCTCCCGACCCTCAGTAGTCCAGCCCACTACTCCCATTATGATGCGAATTGCTTGTGGATTTTGCAGCTTGTAGGACACATGATAAGGCATAGTGACAACATATGTAGAACCTGTATAGAATAAAACAGAAAAATCTACATTTAGTGTATGCATACCTTCAGCTAAAAATCCTAAAAACTTTTTATGTTTTTGTGATAATGTTAAAATGATACCACTCGGCGGTTCAACAAGTCTCGCGTGTTCTTT
>BQNB010088056.1:3139-27757 GCA_026074375.1 Tanacetum coccineum | reverse complement strand
GGGATTTTACAAAATCAATAGAAAAACCGTGAAATTAAAATTGACATATTTCGCTTGAGGGATTTCATATTTCGCTTGGTTAAGAATTGCATGTTTCGCTTGAAAAATGAAAATTGCATGTTTCGCTTCAGTTTCTATACATATTTCGCTTGAACAAAATCCTGCATATTTCGCTTGACTTGAAAATGCATATTTCGCTTGGCAGTTAAACTTGCATATTTCGCTTAGCAATTAACATATTTCGCTTGACAGTTTAACATGTTTCGCTTCGACTGTTTAACATATTTCGCTTGTCTTTAACTTGCATATTTCGCTTCTCATTTTTAACATATTTCGCTTCAAATTAAACCTGCATGTTTCGCTTGGATATCAAACGTACATATTCCGCTTGAAATTACACCTGCATATTTCGCTTAAACAATAACGTACATATTCCGCTTGACCTGTGTTACATATTCCGCTTGCAGTCACTTTCGGGTGAAGGACCACTTTCACAAACAAACAAGTTGTCCTTGTGTTGTGAAGCAAAAATTTGGGATCTTGGTCTCTCTTAATCACAACCAGTTTGGGACCACAATTAGGATAAGATAAACCCGAAATAAGCTTGAAATAAGCTCGGTATAAGCTCGAAATAAGCTAAGAAAGAGCACGAAATAAGCAACTAAAATTGGGGAAACTAAGAAACTAGATTAAAGATCAACTAAGAGGAGACGTGACCCTTGTAACTTTTGTAAATCGAACCCAACACACCTCGTCTAGAAGAAAAAGAAGAAAATAAGCCGAATAAGCTTAGGAAGCATATAAGCTAAAAAGAAAAGGTAAACCGTGAGCTTATGTTGCCAAATAAGCTACGATTTAAATGAGACCAAAGAAAGAAAGAAGAAAGTAACCAAATAACCTAAAAGCTTTTGAACCGTGAGCTTATTAAGAGAAATAAGCTACGGTTTGCTTATGTAAACCATAAAAATCAAACACTAAACACCCTTTGGCGAGTGATACCACATGTTGGTCTTATAACTTAATCCTTCACAACAATAAGCAAACCCAAATAAGCTCTTAGATGAGCCAGTTATGAAAGAAAGAAATGAAAAGAGAAAGAACTAGGAATGTTAGATTAGAGAGAGAATGATGAGTTACAAGTGAAAGAAATGTAACCAACACCCTCTCCATGTGTGGAGAGGGTTTCTTTTATACCCAAGCCTTTCTAGTAGGCGTGTGGGCTTGTAACTTGGGCCGGGCTTAGCATAACTTAGGCTTTGAGCCCGAAACACAGATAATATTAGATTACAATCCAAGCCAGTTGAACCCGACTAGCCTATTACAATACAAGACCTAGTTTGACTTTATAAGACCGATAACATTCTTGTTTGACTTAATATAATTTAGGCTAACAGAGATCGTAGCCATATAGACCTTTTCCGAAGAGTTATCAAGCAGTGTAAGTCGTATTAGTAATGTGATCACTTTATTATTTTCAAGATCCCATTTTAATTACATTTTTCCTTATTTTAAATTATAATTCTCTTAGTTTGTGAAATACATTGTGTTTAATTACTTTGTCATGAAATTTCTGTGGATAACTTTTGCTTAGCATGATTACCCCACTCTGTCACTCGAATAAGAGGTCACTTCTCCTAATATTAACCACAAATGTCCGTTTGAGAAGGGTGGTCCCAAACCGGATTTTAAACGCCGGACGCGTTGTCAAACCAATAGACTCTATTTAATGCATTTGCGTTCATCAACAACATGGATAACTAACGGTTACACAGCAAAGAAGGCATATACTCTGTTGTAAGAATCTGTTCAAGTATCAAAAATCAATTTCGTTCAATTTCACAAATATAAAGCAATATTTCCCTCTCGCGCGAGTTAAAACATTGATAAACTTAAAAGCGAGGATATGAAAATCACGTTGATCAAGTAGCCGAAGAATCAAATATCGAAACAATCCACATAAAATCATACGACACGTTCACGTTCCTATAATTTATGTCGCTCGATTACTATGCCGAAAAGTAATAAGCGACGAAGATACATCGTATCAAACAAAATTCATATATATTGTGTATACCTATACTTTTTTTATATATATATATTATTTAATATATATATATATATATATTATTATATATATATATTTTCTATACATGTGCATCGGAGAAATTGTACTTGGCCTTTGATCCCAAAACTCCCACAACATTGAGTTTTTTTATTTTTAAAATTGGGAAAATAGGAAAACGTTATATTTTTGATGACTTTCTAATTGTTTTTTTTAAAGTTCCTATTTAATAAAGTTACTCATCTTTGATAAGTGTTAATCATATCTAATGTATATTTTTTATACTTATCATTTTATTTATATCCATGTACTTAATTAAAAATTATATATGTCCTTCATATGACCAAGTGTCTTTTTAATGTCAACATTGACTTTTATACTTTATATGTATTTTTACCCAAAATCTCCGACTCGCGCCAAACGACTCTGTAAATCACATTGCATAATTCGGCGTAAAAAGAGAATTTTATCACGAAGACGATATTCCGGAACAACTTTTTAGTTTTTAGCCGAGACCGAAACTCGACTGAAATTGACGACAATGCCCCTGCTAGAATCTGCTGTAACTTGTATTTTTAATATAAAACGCAGCTGCAGCAAGTTTGACAATCGGTTTTGGATCGCTATATCCACGTTTTCGTGATTTGACAAAAAGGGATTTTTTAGAAAACTTCATTCGGACAACTTTGTTGATGGTCGGCAAGGACTGAATAACGACTCCAAAAGTGCCTAAAATAGCTGACGAATATCTAGTATCAGCAAAGCAATTTACTAAACACTAGTGTTTGCAATTTATAAGTTTTTGTAAAACTTGTTTCGCGTTCTAGTTTCTTCGTTATTAGAATTACGGGACGTTCGACTTACCGAAAGTACATTAGGACAAATTCTATCATATTTCAACCATTAATTAATCAGGGGTATTTTATAAATTTTTCGAACCTGGAATTCGTTGCAAACTTTCTGTACGAATTTACTCATTTAAAAACCCATCAAAATCATTTTCTCAATCACCTAATATCATCTTCTTGCATTCGACGCAGTTTAAATCGGATGTCATTCACATGCAATAATTCTAAATCGATTATTAAATCGTAAAATAACTAAAATAACACAAGTATTAAAAATACTTACAAAACTATGATAAGCAAGATCGGACTCGATCAAGACTCGACTTATTTCCCCTTTTTCTTAGCCGCGGCTCGAACTCAATCCAAACACCAAAACCGTACATTTTTCTAATTAAACCGAGCTTCCAAAACACTTATCTAGCTTCGATAAACATCCCTTTTTAATTGAAAATGTTTGAAACTAACCCGAATTCTAACTCCAAAAATACTCATTGCATGTGTTATTTTATTGCGTAGATGTGTAGGAAATGAAGAGAGGATTCCAAAAATATAGGTTGATCATTGTGCATGTGACTTTTTCGGCGGACAACGGCAGTTTCCGCGGTGGACCGAAAAAACTTTTTCGGTGGTGGTTGGATGTGGGGTGATCCGGGTTCGGAGGACATGAGGGGAGGGAGGAAGTGAATTTTTTTGTAAAAGAATTATATGTGTGTATGTGTTAGTTTATATAGAAAAGAACTTTGGCCTATTAACACATCTAGTCCCTCCTTTTTTTCTTCTTTTAAGTTTTGACACACCACACTTCTTATTAAATAGAAACCGACTACTTAAGCTCGGGATTTTACTACCGAAACTATTTTTATTTTCCATTACATTTTTCTTGGTTTAAAATATTTAATAAAATGTGTACGTTTTAAAACACGAGCCCGGATCAAGATAAGAAACATAATGACGACATTCATAAAAATAATAAATTTACGATCTTAAAAATAATAACGAGATGCGTCGAATATTTGTTACGTTGCTTAATCGTTTACGAACACGCGGTCAAAAGTCGATCGCGACCGTCAAAATAATTATCTTTAAATTTCCGTTGATAAAATACGAAGAATAATTATTTAGACAAATAAATTTAACTGTCGACTTTTGGCTCACAGAATTTAATAAATTAATAATTATGACGTCGTATACGCATTCGTTGAAACTCGGGTTGTTACACCAATGGTCAAGCATTGATCACGAATCCATTAGATGACATCGTGTAATTTTACTCTCTTAATCGTTCGATTTTCATTTGTTTCTGATTACGCTTCGTATAATTAACATTAGTTATGGGCTTAATAACCTCGGGTATTAGCCTCTTTAATGCATGCTTCTATGTTTTGTTTGTTTTTAAATATATATTTCATTTATCTATCGTTGATTGTTTATTATGTTTATCGCCTCGTATCTTTTTTATTGTGTTTTGAATATGCCACCTCATCATTCAATGGTTCCGAGTGTACGGACCAAGTAATCTAGATACTGGGATAGCTCTCCTTTGTCGTGCTTTATATTAAATGGACTCCAGTTGATCACAATAACGTTTTGGTTTTTGTCTTTGAATTATGAGATTAGTTGGAACTGGTAGGTGACTCGTTATGTTCCAACAATCATGCTCTAAATTAACTGATAAAGATTGAATAGTGGATACCAGTATATAAAGCACCGTCAAACAGTAAGTGGGTAATAGTCTCCCGTTGGGCTAGGATTTTAACAGGATCACACTGCTTGATTCCGAATATTAGATTATAAGTAAACTAATATTTGCTTTAAGCAATGCGTTAATTGTGACAGGATTTAATCGTGTTCTATGGTTCTTAGGATGATGTCCGCCTAAAGTCTTAAGAATGATATGTCGCTTAATGAGATAAGTAAAATTCATTGTACTAAAAAACAAACCAACTTTGAACTGATTTAATATGGAAATACATTTTTTCTATCATTTGGCTTGTACTGCTTTTCTATCTTCTAATTTTCTTCTTTTGTGTTTATTATTTTTTGAATTGATATTTGTCACAACCAAACCTGTGCTAGACTCTCAGGCCGAAAACCCCCATATCATTAGACAACGTATATAGCATATGTTTAACCAGTAAATAGACTAATTAGAACTAATTAAAATACTGATATAATTTAGGATTAATGTTTCACTCTTAGTGTTTGACACCCTACTTATCGCGAAACTCCATCTAGACTGGGTACACTGCTCGTTAAAGTGTTGTTTTAGGTTTGTCAGCTAAATATAAATTTAAAACTTGATAATTGAATAATTGACCCTACACGACAGCACATCACATTTCTTGCAGATCTAGGGTTTCCAAACGGTCAAGCTGTTCAGACAATCATTCCAAACAATGCTGCTTTTCAGACTAAGGATCAGGATACTTATGATTCTGACTGTGATGATATCTCGAATGCAAAAGCGGTATATGGCCAACATTTCCAACTCTAGTTCATGACGTTATATCAGAGGTACTCATTCTGAAAACCGATATTGAGAGAGAGAGAGAGAGATATGGAAACTCAAGGTGTGCATGCAATGCAGATTTTAAACAACACAGTATGCGGGATTTTACAGATAATAAGATACATAGTGATAGCAATATCATTCCATACTCTTAGTATTTGTAAGAAACACAACATGCAAATGTTCAAGATACTAATTTGCTATGCACTAACAAGATTCAACGATTCTTATTTGTGATTTTTTTTTAAAAAATTCGGATCAAATGATTAATCACTGTAAATAATTGGGGAAAGTCTAATAAGTAAACAGAATAATTAATCAGTAACCGCTGTGCTAGAGAGGATATAAAGAACTGAGTCAAAACTTTTGAACATCATCTTATATTGATTTAAGCAGTCGTTGAAAAAAATGTGATTGATTTCTCAAATGGATGAATATGATTAAAGTGAAGCTTGCACTGAAAGAACAAGTTGACTCACTTGAGCATAATATTTCTAACAAATAAAGATAAAGGAATGTTTATTGCAAACATTTACCATTTTCAAAAATGAATCCAAAGAAAAAGAAAATAAATATATGGAAAACAAAATTGATTTAGAAAAGAAGATAAAGGAACTTGATAATATTCTTTTTAAAGTGGGTCAATCTGCTCAAATAGTGCACATGTTAACTAAGGGCTAAAGCTTTTTATGATAATTACACTAAACAATGGTCTAGGTTATCAAAATCCTTTTATTCTTAAGAAAGCTATCGGATGTAACCAACCTTGTATGATGGTTATTGCTTATGTCTGGAAACTTGTTGCTATGCTTTTTTTCGTTGTGATTGATGATGAGGGAAACATTGATTTTGGAAAAAGAGAAGTCGATAAAAATTTGTCTGAAAAGAAAAAGGATCCAGAGGCCATTAACAAAACATTTCTCATTTACCTATGAATTACGAAAATTACAATAGATCTATCTGATGATTTTGGAAACGTTTTACTCCACATATACAAGAATTGTCGGTCTTCTGAACCAAGCTTTCTGGTTTGTATGTCCGAAATCCTACCAGTAAAACCTTTGATGCCCATCACCCTATCAAAAATAGAAGCTCACTAAAGAACTTCCTAAGGTTAAGCTTGATGTGAATGAAAGTCTTAAAAGCTTAAATTTCAGTCTTGGTTAGGGTTGACAATGTGGTTGAAGATAAGGACTACACATGATGCTCGTAATAGAAGGTGACAAAATGGGAGTTTGAACCATACTAAAGCTATTTTTACAAGATATTATTTTTTCCCTTCTAAAATCTTTAAAAGACATCTTTAATGTGTTTGATAAAGATCTTCTAAATGAAATAATGAAAGTACAGATAGTTTTTGACCAAATAGACGCTGTTGTTCAACAGTCTTCAGTTGACAAACAATGTTTGGAAATTGATAAGAAAGAATTACTTTTGGAAAATGATCGACTCTTACAACAAATCATGTCTCAAGATGTTCTTTTAACTGTGATGAATTATATGTCTTTGATTTGTAAATCTGTGAATATGGATAGAAAGAGAAAAGAATCTTGTGATAAGTGTTTCAATCTTGAGGCCGAGTTTTTGAAATCACAAAATGTGCATAATGATCTTTTGAAAAGTTACTCATAACTTGAAAAACATTGTATTTATTTTGAATTGTCAATACAACTTAATCAAGAAATTTTTCAAAAAAATGAATCTTGTTATAATCAAAATGCTCTTGAAATCCCAGAATTTTTAAAAAATAATGATTTGAAAGCTCAGCTACAAGACAAAGACACTACCATTTGTAAGTTGAAGGATATTATAAAATCAATGAGAGAAAAGTCCAAGGAAGAGAATGTCAATTATGATTATGGTAAAATTAAGACCAAAAATGTGGAATTAGAGCATAGTGTGGCAAAATTGATTTCGGAAAACGAGCGTCTTGTAATGAAATTTTAAAGAGCAGTTGTATTCAATAAAAAAGACCCACATGTCGTAGTTAATAAACAAAGTGACTCTTTAATTGATAAATTGAACTTAAAACTACTGAAAATGAGGATTTAAAAGTTCAAATTCAAGATAATGTTTTTGTGATAACATCATTGAAAAATGATTTACAAAAATTAAAAGGAAAATAAATTGTTGATATTGTTGCACAAACACCATCTGCCTACCAATATTGATTCAGGATGGTTCAGCTTAGGAATTTGAACACCTTTGGCTCCTAGGTTATTGCAAAATAGGGAAGCTCACATAAATTACCTTAAGTACACTCAGGAACAAGTTGATATTCTTCGGGGAATAGTCGAACAAGCTAAAGCAAAACAACCTTTAGATAAAGAGTTAGACTTTGCATGTAAGCATGCCCAACGAATTCAAGAGTTACTGTATATGTTCGAGATACTTGCCCTAATGCGATTAAACTTAATGAGAAAAAGGTTACTTTCACACCCAAAAACAAGGTCAAGAAAGTTAGGTTTGTTGAACCTCTCACATCCTCAAGCAACATTAAATAGGTAGAGTCATCTACAACATCAGATTCTAACACACATGTGTTGTCTCCTACATGATTGAAGTGTTCTACTAGTAATTGCGGATCAAAGCCTACAGGAAATAAAAATAATGATAAGATCTTACAAACACCAAGTAGGAACATGAAGAATAAAGTAGAAGCCCAACCTAGGAAAGTTAATAAACGAAATAGTGTTGTTAAACCTATTCGTGATGTTGATGTTAAGCATTCACTGTTAAATGCGAATTCTAAACCTATTTGTGCTACTTGTAATAAATCTATGTTTGATGGTGTTCATGATATGTGTCTTCTTGATTTTGTGGAAAATGTGAATACTCATGCTAAATCTGCTAAGAAACATAAAAAACAAAATATTTGTAAACCTACGGGTCATGTATTCACTAAAGTAGGATTTAAGTGGAAACCAACAGGCAAAACTTTAACTATAGTTTGTAATTCGTGCCCTTTAACTAGGATCACTTCAGTTAACTGTTGGGAAATATTAATTTGATGAGACAAAATAAATAAAAGAATGAAACAAGAAGGACTTAAATGCAAAGCTAGAATTGTTCAAAAGATGGAAGATTTTGAAGATTCTAAAAGATCTCCTTATGAAGATAAAAGATATAGAAGATAAAGATAAAAGTAAGGAAGATATTATTTGTTTCCTAATTATATTTGTTCTTATCCTTTGTAAACCTAGATGATATCTACTATATAAAGAGACATTAGGTCGTGTAGTTTAAGTGTGCACAGAAAATGTAGTCGACTAAAGAGGTGTGTGTGTGTTCTAGGCATGTGGTTCATTGTAAACGCCTAAAATGAGTGTTGTAGCCTCAAGATCATTGTTTCATTGATCCTGTTACTAGTTAGAGTAACTGTTCTAGAATTAATCATCTAGAATTGGGGCGAATAGTGAATAATATGAATGAAAAACCTTATCAAAATAACTTTGTTTATTATGCTATTTCTGCTATGCATTCTTTCATGTTCATTGTTTTATTTTACTAAGCTATAGATCTAACAAATGAGCTTACAACGATTTCTTTGACTCCACAATTGGTATTATCAGAGCCTCGTTGGCTCGTGATCTAGGATTACAAGGTGTTTGGTGTCGGCATATATCAAGGAAAAGAGGGTACAAAATTTTCTTGTCTTGGTTTCATGTCGAATATGGTGATATTAGTGGTTTTTTAGCAAACCTAATTTGATATAACCAGGAAGTTTGTTCAAAATTGTTGTGATTGGTTGTGACAAGATATGGTTGAATGATTGTGGTTCTGATTATTATAATTAAGAGTTCTTTGGAACTTATTCTATATGAAAAGAATCATTAGCAGTTGGTGAGGATGATGAATTAGTGACAGAAAAAGTGTCGCTAAAAAAAAGGTATCCTTGGTATTGTTAATATGTTGGCTGGTGTTGTTCATATATTTCTTTGAGGTTACAACTGCTAAGGCTTGATAGAAGTATGGTGCGAATACAAGACATACGTTCTGAGGATTTTCAAGAAGAAGTTAAGGTTCGTTTGCATACACGACTAAACCTTAATTCAGTTTTAAGGGTTTACAAAACCCTAATAAGGGTCTGAATCGATTCAAAGGACTCAAATCATAAAGGAGCAGAAAGGTATGGCGTTTGGGTGTTAATAACATCAAGCAACATCAGGTATGTTGTGATTCTAAATTTATGGGATCTTGTTTGTTCCCATAAAAGGTTAATACTGCTGGAACATGGTTAGTGCTGCCAATGCCTTCTTTATGCTGCCAGGTGTGGTTCGTGTGTTTGTACTGCCAGTAGTTGTCATATGGAATTAATATTGCTAGTTTGCTTCATGATATTTATGTTAATACTGCTAGCATTAATATGGACGATACTACTGCTGGGCATCATTGTTAATACTACCAGCTTTGGGTTTTATGGAGCCGGCCATGAAGTGACTTGAAAAGGAATGTTTGATTGAGTCAATGGATGAATGTTGTGGTATAAGGTAGTTTGGGAAAACGAAGTTCGTAAATTTGTTTATACTGCCAAGGTATCTTTATGATGTTACTGATTTGTGTTTGTTAGTACTACCATAAAGAGTAAGTTAATACTTCTACTTGATTGTTATTACTGCTAGTATTGGGCTCAAAAAGTTTATACTTCCAGTTAAAGGTTAGTACTCTCGTTAGAAGTTTGTATGCTGGTTTTATTAATTTATTCTGTAGGCTTGATTGATATCGGACAACACAAAGATTTTGGAACTCGTACAACACAACAAAATGGAAGTTATTCTGTTGTGGTTTATTAGTAATGCTAGGGTTAGTAGTTCTCTACTACTGGGACTTTAATCCAGGTTTGTGCTGCTCATATATTTTTAATACTGCCAATAGAAGGAGTTACTATTGTTAGTTGCTACTGATTGGTTTAAGGGGAAGATAACAAATTGATTTGGTTTAAATGTTCTTAAACGTTTAAAAGGCTTGTATTTTCTTGGATTAATTAGTTACGAAGAAGGTTGTTTATCGCTTATTTGAAGTTGAAGTGGAATTATTTAGGTTTGTGTTTTATTATACCTTTTAGCAGGAGGTAACTTGTTTGTGTTTTCAATGATGTGACAAAGACTTGACGAATCTAGCAAAGGTGTGTGATTTTTCTTATGGTTCTCAATGCTCACATTTGCTATCACTTTGGTTATGTGTTTTATAGAAGATGAGGATTTTGTCAAGAGGTTGTGATCTACTTATATTTCATAGATTTATTTATGAATTTGACATCATGTGGATAGTACAAGATATAAGACACAAGTTTGGGTTATTCTACTTCAGCATCAAGTTTGTTATACTTTGTTTTCTTCATCAGTGATCATTACATAGAGCTTACAGAATTGAAGATTCACGAAATGGTTAACATATAGGTTTTAGGGGAAGCTTAATGTTAAAATGTTTAACCATTTATATGCTACATGAGGTGAAGGTTTTTACTAATGCTAGTCATTATTACTACTGCCAGTGTGAGTTTCTACTACTCAAGTTTATTTTTCTTATTGTGCTTAATGGTGGGTAATTTAAGGAGATATAAGGCTTAGATTAGAAGTGTGCTATTGGTTTGTAGTGGTTCAAGTCAAGTTGCTTATTATTTTATATGTCCGCTATTAGATTTATGACAAAAAGGGAAGAAAAAGAATATTAACAGGTTGCAAATTTATAGGATCGTTGGCGTGGCATATGTACAAGGTAATCTACTTAAGGGATGTTTTGTTTCATTTTTTCAGGGAGATGATTACATCTCACAATTTACGGGAAAGCTTTGATTAATGGCTTTATGATTGAAGTTCGTACACGACTTTGTTTGTTTTGTTCATCATCAAATCGGTGGTATTTTTATTGGGTTTTATTTAAATTTGAAGAGACAAAATAAATAAAAGAATGAAACAAGAAGGACTTAAATGAAAAGCTGGAATTGTTCAAAAGATGGAAGATTTTAAAGATTTTAAAAGATCTCCTTAAGAAGATAAAAGATATAGAAGATAAAGATAAAAGTTAAGAAGATATTAGATCTTTAACTCCTAAGAATGAAACTTTGTGTATATGATATAAACTATGCGGAATCTAGTTTATACCACTAAGAAGAATAACAACAATGTATTTTGACAAACAAAAATATAATCAAAACAATAAGCTCTAATATATTAATACGAACACTCTTTAACAGTGTTAGGGTTTACAACCTTGAAGCTATATCAATGACTCGTTTTTGATACTATTAATTCTATACCCAAGGACCTCTTTTTATACACCAAGGAGTCCTATAAGGCTTATAATACTTTCTTAAGTTATCATGATCTTATAAAAAATAACTTATACATATCTTTGACAAAAATAACTCAATACTTATCTTCGTAAGTATTCTTGTACTCCAAACAATCCTTATCTCTTTACTCGTCTTTATCCTTCTGACAGTAGTAACTATTCTAGCAGTTGTAATCCATCAGCATTAACTTTTGTACCAACAGTACTAATAAACATAAGCAGTAGTAACATTAGTACTATCATTAATAATATATACAAACAGTAGTAACTGTGTACTATATAACTCCTCATTTTTAACATATAGTAGCGGAAGCTAATCTGGGGTATTATTTCATAGTACAACAGTCATAATCATAGAAAACGACTCAAAAGAGACGTTTTTAAAAGATAAGTTATCATTCATTATTTCATCAGAGTTTTTACAAACAGAGGTCCCAAAATCTACATGAAAACATAAAGTTTGAATGATAACAGTTTAGTCCTCTTCAAGTCCGTGCCACTATGTGCCATAAGATGCTCAGTTACCTGAGATAAACATACTAAAAAGTCAACACAAAAGTTAAGTGAAATTCTTAGGTTTATGTTAAACAGTTTGAATACACCCATAAGTGTAATAATTGCAATGAGTATAATTATTATAGAAAACAGTATTATTGCCCTAAGCTCATGACACCGAGACCTTAAGATAATCAATAATCACAAAAAGTTGCCCCAACGGGTGCCTTTGCCAAACACCCGCATAGTGATTCAAATGAAGTGCGTTTGGTTACCAGAAAGTATAGGTACACCAACGGGGGAGTTCAGTCCCAAATAGATCTATTCACAGCATTCGCGCTTACTCCGAAAAGTAATTAACGGTTCATGATAGTGGGGTCTTAATGGCAAAAGTAAGGACTTAGGCAATAATATATCAGGATAGCATACAGTTGGAAAAATACTCGTATTCATGGTTTATAGCATGTATCCCCCTCGCGGGTTTATGAAAACATTAGAAGATTTAAAATGCGAGGCTATGAACTCACCTTAACAGGGAAAATCTGATTGATGGCAAAAGTATATCAAGTGAAAGTAACGGCTTCGTCACGCAACCTGGGGTAATATGTCAAGTCTTAGTGTGATGGTTTATGTTTCAAAACTTTATAAAGTTTAACGTATTACTTTGATTTATTAATTTATGGAAATATTGTATCACTGTTCGGGCCATCATAATTCAAAGGTCATGTAGTAAACGTTTGAGGAGCCAGGACACTTTAAATTGTAAATCCAGCAAACTCGTCAAAACGTATACCCAAATGAAACTCCTCACATGAAGCTCCCTAGTAATGTGATACGATAAAATTTTAAGTTTCTTCAAAAGTTAGTCGATGATAAATTACGTTAAATATATAACGTAATTGTTTTATAATGCGTCGATCGATGATTAATAACGATTAATGTGTCGGGTTTTAATAAAATCAAGTTTTATAATATTAATATATATTTTTATAATTTATATAAAAATATTATATTTTATATTTTTAAGTTTGCAAAAATGGCAATATATATCCTTGATTTATAAACTTTTACAAGTTTAGTCCTTTATATATAAAGTATATATAATTTAAACCTTTAACTTTGAAACTTGGCAAGATAGGTCCTTATAGTTATAACTTTGGAATAATGACATTTTCAGCCCCTCTAGTTATAAATTTCAGAAAGTTACGATATATACCTCTATGCATAAAAACATTTGCAAGTTAAGTCCAAAAAGCCATGCAAGCTTATTTTTAGGGTTCCAAATGATATTTGTAGGTTATAGCTTATTAGAATAAGCTAAAATAAGATGTTATAATGTAACAAAAGTTTAGAAAAAGGATTTGTTGGCTAGAAAATCAAAACGGGTTGTTTTTAGGGTTTTAGTCAAAAACACATGGGTTGGAGGATTCAAGGCTTCAAACAAGAGTTTATATATGATCTTAAGAGTATTATGAACATTCTAAAACAGATTATGAGCTTATTGAACAAGATTTTAAGCTTACTTGAGCTAAAATGGGTCGAATGACTCATACGCCTAGAAACGACTTCAAAGCTTCTTTCTCTTGATTTCTTGGCTTCTATTCTGATCTTGAGGCTTCTCTTGATCTTCTACTATTGCTAAGGAATGGCTAGAACTCCATTTGAGTGTGTGTTTGAGTTTGAAGGATGAAATAAAAGGGTGTGTATGTTTTGGCTTATATAGGGGTAAAACCAACTTGGTGCCCAAGTATTCTTAGTGGTTAAGGGTCAAGGGCTGTAGGGAGATGACTAAGGGATGCTAGGTGATGAGTATGGAGAGATAGGAGTGTAGCTTTGAATGTTAGAAGGGTGTGGAGGTGGTTCGGTTTACAAAAGGGTGACAAGGAGGTTTTTGGAGTGCAAGTAGCTTACAAGGAGGTAATGGAGGTGCTTGTAAGGTGCTTAGGGTGGTAGTAGGTTAGTCATAGAGGTTCTTGAGGTATTAGGGTGATAGATTAGGTTTAAAATGGGTCAAAATAAAAGAAAAAGGGTGACGGGTGGTTTAGGGTTTCGGGTTAGGGTTTTTAGTCTTTAAAACATGTATTAGGGTTTAGGATTAGGGTAGTAAGGTTTAGGATTAAGGTTTAGTGTTAGGATTAAGGTTTAAGGTTTAGTTTTAGGTTTAAAGTGAAATTAGGGTTTTAGGGTTTCATTTAGGGTTTAAGGTTTAGGGTTTTAGATTTGGGCTTTAAGATGACTTAGGGTTTAGGTTTAGGGTTTAGAAATCATGAATTAAGTGCTTGTACCTTGTTCTAAAGTGGTGGTAAGAAACTAAGGTGATTTAGGAGGTAAAATGACCTAGTTTGGTTTTCTTACATTATTGACTTGTACATTGAGCTTAAATGAGTTATACATTGACTTGGAGGGAAATTATATTTCAAATGTTCTGCATTGTACACTTGTACATATGCTTGAAGGTTCGTACATTCATTTTATATGTATACATTACATATAATTAGGGTTTTGATATAAATGTTAACGGATAAAGTCTGTTTTGATTATAACAGTGTAATGGTTACGTTAGTTAAATGGATAATGTACTTGGTAAAAATGATATTAAGATATAGACTTGACATATTAGGATGTTTACATGATATAAACATAGATATAGATGGCATTGGTGGAGGTTGCGTGAGCTCGTTTACTTTAGAGATGCAAGTTACGTTGCATAATGAGATAAAGCAAAAATTTCCTTGTAAAAAGGTGGTATATATATAATAGATGGATATTACAGTGAATCTAATTTAATAGATGGATAATTACATTGATGAAAATTACGGGTTGTTATAGTCTCCCTCCCTTGAAAGAAATCTTGTCCTGAGATTTAGTTGGATGCCGGAGTGATGTTTGAAAACAGATGTGGATACTTGGCACGAATTTGATCTTCGCGTTCCCACGTAAATTCTGGTCCTCTTTTAGAGTTCCATCTTACTTTGACTATAGGAATACGACTTTGTTTCAGTTGCTTGACTTCTCGATCCATGATCTCCACTGGTTCTTCCACAAAGTTGAGTTTGTCATCAAGCCGAAGCTCTTTCATTGGAATGACAAGGGATTCGTCAGATAAGCATTTCTTTAGATTAGAAATGTGAAAAGTACTGTGGACATTACTAAGCTCTTCGGGGAAGCTTAAGTTTATATGGCACTGGGCCAATCCGTTCAAGGATTTTGAAAGGTTCAAGGATTTTGAAAGGTCCAATGTACCGGGGATTAAGCTTTCCTCGTTTTCCGAATCGGATGACACCTTTACGAGGTGACACTTTTAACATAACTCGATCTCCAACTTGAAATTCTAAAGGCTTTCGTCTTACATTGGCATAACTTCTCTGCCGGTCTCTTGCAGCTTGCAAGCGTTGTCGAATTTGCACTATCTTCTCAGTGGTTTCATGGATTATTTCTGGTCCTGTAAGTTGAACATCTCCAACTTTGGCCCAGCAAACAGGTGATCTGCACTTTCGACCATAAAGTGCCTCAAATGGTGTTGCCTTAATACCGGCATGGTAACTGTTATTGTAAGAAAATTCTACTAATGGTAAGTGTTTTTGCCATCCTTTTCCAAAATCTATAACACAAGCTCGAAGCATGTCTTTAAGTGATTGGATGGTTTTCTTTCACAACTGTCCCATTCAGTTTTTAGGATGATAACCGTACCATGTCTAATATGAGGACTTGCAAAACACTCTGTAATGATTGCCAGAATCTGGATTGTGAAATGACTGTCACGATTAGGAGATGATAGAAATTGGCACTCCATGCGTGAGAACTATTTCTTTTATGGTTAACTATCTCTGACTTCAAACTCCATTATTCTCGGTGAACGTGAAGCATAGAATTTATGCTAAACGTTTGACCATGGTTTGAAATTCAAAATAGCACATTCACCTAATATTTATTAAATTGTCTGGAGTGAAAAGTTTCACACAAAACAGACACGCACAACCCACAACACAAACTAAACGACAAAAAACAAAACAACCACACACAACCACAACAACACAAAACAACCACCCAAACAAACCCACCAACACAACAACCACAACTCCACCACCAAACAAAACACAACACAACACAATACACAAAGCCACACCACACGACCCCACAAAACAACCAAACCCAACCCACCACACAAACCACACCAACAACACAAAGACACCATCCAAACAAACAACAAACACAACCTCAACCCAGACCACCGACAACACAACAACACAAATCTCACACCACACAAAACCCAAACCAAAGCGAAACACACACCGATCAACACCCAACAACCAAAGTACAAAGAAGAGTAGTGTGTAGCATAATTTACTTGTATTTAAACAGTGATTTTCGTTTTAAGCTTGGTATGAAATAAGTGAAAAGTCGGAACAAAAAATTTATCCTTTATGGGGGCATTTGTAGGATTAAATGCGTCTTTTTAATGGACCTTAAAGTTATAAAAATACGAAGTCAAATCTGTAGTAGGTTGCTAAAAAGAAAAATCCCAAAAAAATGAAAAAAAGAAGAAATGGAAAAAAATTACAAAATATTAGTAGTAGTAAGTGTAAATAATTTAAAAATGGTCCCAAAACGGGCTTTTTCAAAGCTATTGATCTTTAAATTCCGCTGGATGAACACTTAGTCTACTTTTCGAGTATTAGTCGAGGGATGATCGAAGTAATTTTAGTTTTCTTAAGTGGTTTCTTATAGCAATAGCGTGAGGACACGACACAAAACTTAGTATGGGAATTTGGTATGGCCTTAATTACACAAACCATTTACGCCTAGGAAAACGTGCTTAAAAGACTAAAAAAAACGTACCAAAAATACATTTATTTGTATTTTTGCATTTGTATGTGTTGCAGGGGGGTTTTTATAAAGCGTATCTAAGAAAAGGACAAAAACAAAGCAAAAAAAACACAAAACCGAGCAACGAGAACGGAAAAAGCGTGAGAAGACAAAAAGTCAAGAGATTCTTAGTTTTCTTAAGTGTTTACTTATAGCATTGCGTGAGGACACGACAATATCTTAGTATGGGGGATTTTGGTATGTGCTTAATTACACATACCATTTACCTAGGAAAACATGCTTAAAAGACTAAAAACGTACCAAAAATATATTTTATTTGTATGTTTTGCATTTGTATTGTACAGGTAACGGATATTTAAGAAAAGGACAAAAATGAAGCCAAAACGACAAAAACAAGCACGAGAACGGAAAGAGCGTGAGAAGTCAAAAAGTCAAAGTCAACCAAAAAGTGAACCCCGACAAAGACAAAGTCAAAGTCAAAGCCGTAAACGAAAAAAATACTTAATGGGCCCACCCGTACCCATCTAATGGGTCGGGTCAGACCATTAATGTATCATATCAAAGACTTATAAGATTTAAGTCTTATAAAAAGCCCTAAACCTTTATCTCATGAATCGGCCCAATCAACAAGCCCAAACCAAATACTTAACAGCCCACAATAAGGCTGTTAAGTGATAACGTTGTTAAGTCCAAAGGACTATGGGTGTAAACAAAGGATATAACTTCAAGGACCAATGCTGCCAACTCTCTAAAACTTATATCACCACAAGGACTAAACGTGAAAACACACATAACACCTTGGAGGGCCATTTTTGCCATTTCTCCAAACTTATACCCTGTTATAAAAAAACATTATATATCTTCCTCATTTCCCGCCAAACCCTTTTGGCACTATTCATCCATCGTTTTCACTTCTCCCCTGCAACATACAAATAAAACCCATTACTTCCCCTCAACCTCACTTCACATGGGTTATTTCCACCTTGGCAATCCTTAAAAACCCCATTCGTCAAAGGTAAATGATAAGAAATCAATGGTTGTGATCAAAGAACTTGGGGAGCACACAAAATTAAGGGCTATGATGACTTTGGGACTCTACTTACACAAGAAGCACACCCTTGAACCCTCTTAGTGAAGAAACACAAGATGAAGACCTAAGACGTTGAAGTTTATCTATAAATAGGACCTTGTAAGCCCGTATGAGGCACCTAGTTTATTTTTCAGCTTATTTTAGTTAACTTTTAGCTTATTATCTTTAAAAAAATTCAAGTATTGTAATCTGTTTTCTTAAGTTAATGAAATTTGAAGTTTTTAAGATTTGAAATTCTGTTTTTAAGGTTCATGTTTCATTAAGGTTCAAAGTGTTTCATAAGCTCTTCATAAGCTATTATATACTCTTATAAGCTGTTTACCTAGGTCTTACAAGCTTTTTCTATAGTTTGTAAGATTTAAGCCATTTTTACCAAAATTCACTCAAAAGCTCTTAATGGATGATAAGCCAAACTTGGATGGGCTTATGGCTTTTACTAGCTTGTCGTTAACAAGCTAGAGCTTGGTAGATCAACTTTTTAAAGCTTAATTTGCTCTGTTTAAGCAAAGGCTTTTGTAAGTTTCCATTTTTCAATTTTTAGCTTTTTTACTATTCAACTACTTATTTGTGCTTATTGCTTGCTTATATTTGTTTGTTTATGCTTATCAATGATATTTAGTACTTAAAATTCTTAGGTTGTAGTTTAAATCTAATTTGTGTAAGTTTTAGTCTAAATTTGTCTTTAATAGCTAAGTTCTTAGCTCAATCTTATAGCTTATAATCCTGGCTTATTTCTGTGTTTAAAGTTACCCATTAGGTTCATATTAAGCTAAATAAGATCTGGTATTAAGGGTTGGTGAGTTAAAAATCAGTTTTACAAGTTAAAAATGTTGTTTTCTTACTTAAAAAGGTGTTTGGCAAAAGTTTCAAAATGGGTCAAATTTGTGTCTTAGTTGGTTTGGGTCATAAAGTCTTCTTTAACAAGCCTTTTTAAGTCATTCTAATCTGTTTAAAAGGTCTTAAAGTTTAAAAACAAGTTTTGAGGTGTTGTGTATAAGTTCCTTGAATCTGTGCTTTTAAAATCTTTTCAAACTGTTTCTTTTTTATTCTTGATTAAAAGGTTATTTTTAGGCTTGGTTTATGTTTCAGTTTGAGTTTAAATGCAGTAGGATAGGAGTAGTTTAAGCTTGCATTTACCAATTGTGTTCTAAGTCAAATTTGTCAAGTGGTTTTATGTTTTATAGAGTCCCATTTTCAATTTCAATTTTAGACAAGTTAAAGTTGTTTTTAGAATCTGAAGTTAGGAGCATAAGCTCATTAGCTATCAATCTTTATCTGTTATAGCTTATTTTGTATTTTAGAACTTATTTACTAGCTTCTTTTAGGGCTGCAATATTGCTACTTGTCTTTTAGGGAAAAACTAAAAAAATTGCATTCTGTGTCAAACAGCCTTTTCATTGAGCTTTTTGATAGCTTATTTGATTTTCAAACTCTTTTTTGGTTAATGATTATTGTAGCTTATTGTATAAGCTATTCAATGCTATAGCCTATTAAGCCATAAGTATCCATTTTGTGGCTTAAAATTAAGCTGTTTGGTATGCAGTTTTGGCCAATTTGTTTATTCTGCTTTTCTTGTCTTTTTGCTTAGTCAAACTTGCTTATTGTTAGTTACTAATGCTTATTAGTTGTAGGTGCATATCTGTTCTATCTTATTTTTGTCTTTACTTTAGCTTATTAAGTTTTTTAGAAGCCACAAGTCTTAGCTTTTTGCACTTAGTTAAAAAGTGCAAATCTGTTACTTTCTTTGCTTAATTTCTAGCTTATTATCAAGTTATAAAAAAGTTGCTTTTTTTTAAATTTGCTTATTTTTTAGTTATAAAACTTTTTTCAAAAAAAAAATGTTTAAAAATAAAAAATTGGGAAAGGGGAAGTCTTGGGTGAGCTAGGGCTAGAACCCAATACCTCTACCCTCTCAACCAAGTTTTAACACACACTCTGCTAACCACGGTGCCAGTAGGACCATCTGTTATCATTTTACCAAATCTATTACTTAAGCACATTTTGAGTTCTTATTTTCATTATCACTTTGTAGCTTAATTTAGCTTTTTAGTAGCTTATTCGATAAGCTGGATTAACCAGCTTATTTTTCCTGCATTCCTTACATTATTTAGGACTTTTAGTGATTTTTCCAGATTTTTATAAAATAGTTTCCTATTTTTTTATTATTTTTCTTAGATTAAAAACTTTAAAAATTCATAAAAAAATACAAAAATACTCAAAAAAATCTAATTCTTTTTAAATTTTTTTTTATCAAATAGGACTTAGGAAAATTAGACTTACTTTCGTAGGGTTAAAATTTTAGATTTTGATTTTTTAAAGAACGAGATTAGATCCCGTTCACGTTTTTTGTGTTTTTAAGCGTAAATTGCTTTCGTTTTTTGTTTAGTTTTCTTAGTTCTTGCATATTAGTCATTTAGGATTTTTTAATTAACGTAAAACCAGTTTTTTAGCCGTTCTTTTTCGTTATAGCTACGTTTTAGCGATTCTTTCGAACAGTTCTCATAATTGATAGTTTTATCATTTTATTGGATGTTTGTAAAAGTATAAGTTTCTGCCATGAATAGTAACTTTTTATAAAATTTGTTTTATAAAGTATTTAGCGTCGTAAAATATAACTAGTGTATCTTTTGTTATTAATCTGTTTTTCGAGTTTTTATATTTTGGAATCCTCAGGATAGGGTATGTACTATCTTTATAAATCAGAAAAATGGCTGTAAGAAATTCGGACCAAAAACAGAAGGTTTGAGGTTTTTGTGATTTTGACATGTTTTAAGCTTTATTTTGTACCATTTAGATTCAACACCCTTATTACAATACTTCACAACATTCTTATCTTTTTGTTATACAATATCTAAAATCCATTTAGTGTCATACTTTGTCATGTGAGTCCAAGCCATAAAAAGTTTAATCATGTTATTTACATTATTTTCATTTGCAACTTTTTAAAGTTAAATCATTTATAACCCTAATGTTGCAACTTACATGTTAATACTTAACCAACATGTTAAAATACTTATACATCCATTTTAACATAATATTATCATTCATATGACATGTAAATAAGTGTACAAAACAATGATCATAAGTAAAAATTCATTTTACATATTCAAAAGTACCCTAAATGGTAATTTAGCTAAATATAACATATGAACACATTAAAAATCTTTGTTATGAACTGATAAGCCTTCGTATTTAACCTTGTTTGGATGAGTAAGAAGGAGAATAACAATTACACCATTCTGATTAACAAAACTGGGCTTGAAAATATTAGGTGAAAACCCTAATTTCATCCAAAAACCTAATCTTGCCAATATCTTCTTATAACCCTTTCAAAGCTAACCAAACCCTTCAATTATTCTTAGAATACCTTAAGTACATGATATGTAAACACTAATTTAGTGAAAAGAAAAATCAAGCCAATGGATTGTGTATTATTGAGGTTTTGAGCCGTGGGCTTTGTAAGAGAGAAAGGGAGAGATTTGATTTTTTTCTTGTAATGAAATGAAGAGTATGCACTCCCTTAACACTAGTGCATGCATATATATAGCAAGGTATGAAGATATTTGTGTCAAGTGGAAGTATGCAAGGTGGCCAAGCTTATGGAAGAAGCTAGGGCTTATTTTGATAAGATTTGGCTAGTCATAGATGAGTCATGGTTCAAGTTGCATGCTAGATCTTTTAGGAAGATATTTGTGATGGTTCCTTGGTCCTATCTTGCTTTCCTAGTCATATTACACGATATTTTATGTCTAGTATAAGCTAGATTGTATTTTGATCATTTATATAATGTATTTCTTGCATTATTTGATGTATAATGTAGTATAGGAACTTGAAAAATGTTATAACTTGTACATTGTAATAGTTTTGATTTGAATGCTTCTTAATGAATATGTATTAATAGTGATAAATTACTTGAAGTTTTTTTTTTTTTTTTAATAAACTTTTATGTATTGGGGTATAATTTTGGGTATTTGATGAAGCGTAGATAGTTTAAGTGCTTCGGGAAGCCTTAAACGTACTTTTAATCGCGAAACATAAACCACTTAACGTAACCAATAAAAAATAAAAGTGTGCAATGATAATTAATTATCACTCTAAATAATCATATAACACTTGCTTGATGTAAACATTTAATTGTTTAATGCCCGTTTACATTGTATGATCATTTTTAGTTTACGCGATTTAGCTTAACGATTACGATTTAAAAGCAAACGCGTAAAACCCTAAAAATAAATTGTGAATTACATAATGTCATACAATGACCTGAAACACGAGGTGTTATATTAAGTGTTTAATTTCAAAATCATAGTTTATAATACTTGTGGTTTGAATCTGTGATACTTTAGCTTATTTGTTAGAATCTGGATTAGGTGCTTATAGGTGTCATTTTTATGTATGTTAAGTCTCAAAATGCAGTAGAATAGGTATAGGTTAAGTCTGCAAGTGTTGTTTGTTTTTTACCAAGTCTGTCAAAATTTTACTAAGTGTTGGAAATCTTGAAAAAAAAACTGCTTTTTCATTTGCTTATTCTGGCTTATCCTGAATTTCAAAATGATTTTTGAAAGTTGTTATGTGTTCTTTGAGGTCTAATCTTGATCTGTTTTATAGTCTTATAGTCATAAGGATCTGTTTGTTAGCTTGTTTTTAAGCTTAAAAGTAGGATTTTTAAAAGTTTGAAAATTTTCTAAGTGTTGTTGTCTGTGTGAATCAGCTTATTCTCATTGCTTTTTCATGGCTTATCTGAATTTCAAACTCCTTTTTGATTAATGATTATTGTAGCTTGTTGTATAAGCTTCTTAGTGGTATAAGCCACTAAGCCATAAGGATCCATCTCCTTGCTTAAAATTAAGCTAGAAAGTACCCTTTTGGCTTTTAGGATAACAGATTTGGCCAATTTAGCTCATTTGCTCTTTTGAGCTTATGGCTTATTGAATTTGCTTATATTGTGTCTCATCTTGCTTATTAGGCTAGTTTTTAATCCCTTGTAGCTTATTTAATTTAGGATTGAGCTTATTTAAGCTTTTAGCATTTTAAGTTTAGGATTTTTAAGTATAAAAGTCTTTTAGGTAAATCTGTCATTTAAGCTTATTGTAACTGATTTTGTTAGCTTATTTTTGTGCTCTAGTGCTTATTAGGT
This sequence comes from Tanacetum coccineum, assembly GCA_026074375.1. Lineage (NCBI taxonomy): Eukaryota > Viridiplantae > Streptophyta > Magnoliopsida > Asterales > Asteraceae > Tanacetum > Tanacetum coccineum. The sequence continues at coordinate 4,495 of BQNB010088056.1, read as the reverse complement.
ATAGCTTATTGTCTATTTTTAGGTTATTTGATTTTTCCTTTAGCTTATTATGCCCAAAATGCCAAAACTGTTTAAGCCTTTTAAGTCTTAGTGATAAAAGCATTCTGTCAACTTTTAAGTGCTTATTTCATGCTTATTTGAGGTTTTAATAAAAAGTCTTTTTACAAAAGTTGCTTAAAATTTGCTTATCTAAAAAGTTGTAAAAAAGTTTAGCAAATAAAAATAATGGGAGTTGGAAGTCAAGTGTGAGCACATGAATCGAACCCTGGACCTCAAACCAACTCAACCAACGTATTTATAACACACACTCACTACCACAACACCAGTAGAGCTATCTGGTATGTGTTTGCAAAATTTATTAGATAAGCCCTTTTTAGCCCATTTTAGTTATAATAAGCTGTTGACCCAGTTGTATTTTTCATAGGATTAGCTTATTGTTAAGTAATTTTTGTGATTTTTCCAGATTTTTTATAATTCGTTTAGTATTTTTATTATTTAATTTAGTCTAAAAACGCTTTTCTAATCATCATAAAAATATAAAAGTCAAAAAAATATTAATCTTTTTTTTAAATTTTCTTTTATCATTTAGGACTGTAGAAAATTGAATGTGTATTTGTAGGGATAAAATTCTAGATTTTGGTTTTTTAAAGAACGAGATTAGATCATGTTCTCGTTTTCTTTGTGTTTTTAACTTTAAACGCTTTCGTTTTAGGTTTGCCTTTTGCTTGTTCTTGAATTTTAGTAATTTAGGATTTATAAGAGTTAAAAAATCATTTTAGGGTTAAAATTTTGATAATTTAGGTCTTAAGTCGCGTTTTTTAGGATTCCCGTTATTTGATTTCTTTGATAATTGTTTCGTTCTTAGCTTGTCTTTAGTTAATTGCATTAATTTTCCCGTAGATTTAGAAAACCAATCAAAATCCTTCTCATTCAAACATCAAATATCAAACCGACTTTCGACTTTCAAATTTGCATTCCTCATCGGGGAAAACGACCCAGGAATATTACATACTTCCGGTTTATTCATTGATTTTATTGATATTATCCTATTATATATTTATAATATTTATATTATATATATAGTAAGGAATCTTTAAATCAGTTTTTGGCGCCGCTACCGGGGAGGAGTGTAAGACAATTGTCGTTGCGTTTGACAATTAGTGCTTTGAAGATCCTTCCGTGAGAAGTTATTTTGCTTATTTTCTTATAAAAAAATATAAAAAGATTTTCTTTTTTCTTTTTTATTATATATATAAGACAAGAAAAATCAAAAAAAAATTGTCCTTATATATAAATAAAATGAATCAATCATATAATACTCTCAACTTTGAGTATTATCATTAATAAGTTCCCGAA
>BQNB010088055.1:3135-27758 GCA_026074375.1 Tanacetum coccineum | reverse complement strand
GATCATTCGGTTCTCTTCAGCAGTCTATAGTCTCCCTCTCTTATCCTTCCACCAACAAAGCTTTCCAGGTTCTGGAAGATTTTCCTTGTCTTAAGCCATTTCTGTATGGCAAACATGAACTCTTTGCTTCTGTCGACATCTTTCCTTGTCGAAAACCATGTGTTCAAACCCGGATTTATCCTGTTGACCTTGAATTCCTTGACCCGGTAGTCCAATGCCTCATCATTCTGTTGCAAAGTGCCATCACTAAACTTGTGGATCTCATTAAACCGCATGACCATTTGAACCCCATATTTATCCCTAAATGTAACGGCCCTTTGAGAGTCAATTACTGTGAAGTCGTGCTTGAACTCAAAGCCAGTGGCATCCCATCAAGGTTTAGTGAGGTTTAGCTATGTCTGGTAGCTTTCAATCCTCAGCTGGAAGTCTTCTACGCGTTGTCTTATTGTGGTATATCCTTTATCATAACACGGGGTCGATTCTTAGATTTGGCTAGTTTCTAGAGAGAGAAACACTTGAGAGAGAATATCTAGAGAGAGAAAGTGTTTTTCTATGAAAGTAAAATAATGACTAGCTTGCCTCTTCCAAAGTTGGAAGAGGCTATATATAGTACTTACAATATACCGGGTATTCGTATCCGACTTAAAACCGAAAAATATACTATTAAACTACGAGCTATAATAAACTGTAAAATACACGGGGTGACCGAGTCTTTTTCTAATATCTAACAAGACGAGCTTTCACCTCCTTCATCATTTCCTGCAACATCTTTTCTTGGTGAACTTTTTTAGCTATTATTTGTAACAACTGATGATAATGCTTGTCGCAGAACTCCCGGAGGGCTGCGTCGGATGCGGGCCTATTCAGATTTTTCAAGATTTGCTCATTCCCTTTTCCCATTGTGTTCCGCACGGCGGACGTGGGTGGGCTGAGATTGAGCTCCGTTGGTCCACTCATGGTGAGTATTTTAGGAAACGCAGTTGTGTACTGGGTCTCACGGATGGCGCCAACTTGTTAGATCTTGTACTAAACAAAGTAATTAAAATGATTTTCTACACAAATAAAAGTAAACCGTTTGCCTTACCGTGGGGACGGACCCCATGATTAGACTCCGGAGTGAGAGTAAGTACACATGTTGTCAGAGGGTATGTGTGTGTATTAGGAAGAGTGAAAAAATCATACCTTTTGGTGTGTCAAATGACTCATTTTATAAGGGAGTCTAGTACTTGGGTTTCCTGGTATTTCGCCTATAATTGTAATGGCCGGAGTGGGACCCTTGTCAGGCAAGGGTCCGTGGTTATCGTAGTTGCGGGCGCGGATTCCCTTCCGCATACGCTAGTTGATCCGTAAAAGGCCTACGGAGGTGGCCTGTGACCTATCCGCGTTCGTCTTGTTGCATCTGGGCCGCGCCATTGGTGTTCTGGACTTAGTTTTGGCCCGTTATACTTATTATTCATTTAGTTGGGTAGGGGCCCTAATGTAATGGTACGACCCGGACCCAAAAACATGACGTACCCATTATACATCATCAGTTAGAATACTAAAAATGCATGAATCAACGTTTAGGTACCTTATTAATTCGTTAATCCCACATAGGTTAAAGATTAAAATGTTCTTTCCTTTATATACAAGAGTTTATATGTGTTGTATAATGTTTTGGGTCCAGAGTTATTATTCAAGTGTAATAAATTATCTTGGAGGTGTAACACTAACCCCAAATGTATAGAAGTACTAAACTTTAAAATTTATATTTGAACTTTTTTTAATAAGTACTCCAAAACTTCTATCTACCTATATTATAAACCAAACCCTCCTTATTACTGTATAGCATTCAATAAAAGACACATGTCCCGTAATAGTTTTCTACTGTTACACCACCAAACCCACCTTTTCTGCCTCTTTGACTAATAGCTACACCAGTTCCATCTTTCTCCTTTTTTTTAATTCCAATTTTCTTGCTTTATCATCCATCATTGTAACCTATAAATTGCCTAGATTTTAATGGTTGATAAATTTTTACACCTTTTGTTGCCTTCCAGTCTTTCAATTGTAAGTCAATTTTAACTTTTCTACAATGTTTGATGATCCTTGATTAGTGATTACTGTGCGTGAGTTAGGCTGCCTTTCGTGTTACTTTTCCTGAGTAATTTTACACATGGATCAATCTTAAAAGTTTGTATGTGACAAGACATTATCAATAAGGTTTAACTAAAATAACAGCAGGTGAATAATGATGTTTATAGATAAGGGGTATTAAAAAGTAATAACTTTAATAAGATTATTAGAATGCTTATGCTAATTTTTTGATGATGCTTGGCTTGTTATGAGAATTATATCTGGATGATTTGAATGGTTAAGCTGATTTTTTTTATGATGCTTGGTTTCTTATAAAGTTATAAGAATTATATTTGGAATATTTGAATAGTTATACCACATAGGTTACTTGAATGATCAATGATGTTTAGGATTCAATTTTTTGCTAATTTTAGATATGCAGTTTTAAAATTTTGTATATTTTGTTTCAGTTGTGGCTCAAAAGTTGATATTTTGCAGCAGACACTGATGTTAATAAGTACCCTGCAACTGTCCTCTCATTCAAGAACAAAAGCTTGCATATCATAGCGCGTGAGGTATGTGCAATGACTTTTTCTTGGTTTATTAAATAAGTAATTCACTTCAAGCCCTGTTGATTGCTTGCAACAATCTTACTTAGGCTTCAACATACTATTGATTTTGATGTCTTTTTCGTTTTGTGTTGTTTCTTAAAAATATAGTTACCATTGTACTCTGCTCTGCAAACATCAAACGGAAAAAAACACACTAAAAAATTATTGGAAATAGTACTGATAGTTTCCTTGATGATGCTCTCAATGATAGATTATCAGACATTGGTACATTAGATGTCAACAGTCTTAAGGTTGTTGCACGTTCTGCACATTCTAGCCCTCAATGTAGAACTTATAGCAAACATGGTAGAACTTGAACAAGATTCTGTGTTCTTAGGAAATTTAGATACCGCTTTAATGCCATATGCTAAGATTGTAACTCATTCTCGTAATGATTACATTTTCAAAGAAACATTAATGGCAAGTAATGAGGTTTTAGAAAGAAACATGAACAGTCACTTGAACCGTGGATTCCGTACACCTCCTATGAGCAATAATAGCGAATTAGCGGAAAAGGAAAAATATAGGCGAGAATCATTTTTAAGATGAAAAAACAAAAGATGCAAGACAAATATTCACTTTGTATCCGGAGACTTTAGGACATACATTAGAAAATATCTGAGTATATTGATAAGTATGTACTATACCATCACAATTGCATCTTCAATTTTGTTATATTTTTTAACCACTGAAACCTTCACATGTAAATTTCAATTGCAGTTAAAAATGTCAGCACACATCTCACATCCTGTCAATCTTAATCAATGGTATCATGTCTCTGTACATGCTTTATCATCATCATCAGTTACAAAAGGTACTTACAGTTTGTTGATGCTTTTTAATCTTTTACGTATGTATATGTTTTGTATGAATTTGTACATCTTTTCGATACTAATACAAAAAAACTTATTTACACTTTTCTGCGATCACATGAGCTTCTATGGCACTTGTTGGTCAACCCACCTTTGATGGCAAATTTGCTCATTTGATTGGGTTGATATGGTTTAAACCAGTTAAAAGTCCACGATAATTACCATTTATACTTCACATAAGTCAAACCCTCTAAATACAAAAATTCAGAAAGAAGTTAGCTTACATGGACTTGATTAATATAGTTTTTGTATTAGTAGTTAAAACAAAAAGCATATTTTTAGATATCTAATGCTTGTAAAATGGTCTGTTAATACCTCAAATCCATACCAAAAAATACCCATTGGACCCACTACCCAGCACTTGCACTTCTAGCAGAAGTAAAGACAGCAATATTATGTCTTTATGTTGATAAAATGTGATGAAGTCTTTTAGCCTGTGTCATTCAGTTTCTCATATCCGGTCATGGAATCGAAACCAGAAAATGGGTTCAAGTCTTATTGGAGACATGTGAGATAGAATTTGTGAGATAGGTGGTGTAGGTAGTAAAATTTGTCGTTCTAAAAAAAAGAAAAAAAGAAAACGTTGGTACGTTATTTACACAAAATCGTTTTATTATTATATATGAAAATAATATAAATGATAATCTTATTTGCCCTCTCAAATTCATATATGTTGGAACAATTTTTTTGGGCCAACCTGATCCAACCCGTACAAGATGTGCATATTTTTACCCATTACCCAACCTACCCAACCCTCCTTTTCCCACCGCTACACTTAGTTTGCCTGTTGGTTTCCTAAACATGCAACTTTGCTACTCTTGGATATTCGGATAAAATATGCATGGTTGGAGTTGTTGGTTTGGGTTTTGTATATACAGATTTACGTCTAGAATTTCTAGAAATGGGTTATGATCCGTTGGCTGATACATAGTGAATATGTCTTAAGGGGGAAATGTTTTGGTTGATTACTACAGAAAAAATCAAGGTATTATAGTTTTACATTTGTATGCAAAACCTAGAAGCTTTTTGTTTATATTTAATAAGCTTGTTATAAAATCTGTTATTGTTTATAGCTAAGTGGGTTGGTGAGTAATAAAGGGTCATTTCTTAATCAAGTTCCGATATATCTATATTGACTATCCAATAAGCTTGGACCTAGGTTTAAGATTGTTGTGCGTGTGTTTTAGGGTAGGAGGGGAGGGTAAAAAAAATTGAAATGAATGGGTCAATTAGGTAGTGGGTTCATGGGTTAGTTACAATCCATTAGCTAATGGACTAGTACTCATTCCCTTTAGTTGATTCAATTGATTATTGTTATTGGATATAAGCAAACGATTACTGAAATGTTTAGTGTGATGTTTTCACCATATTTTAGATGCAAGTTCAAAGCTTCAACTTGCAAGTAAATTTTGTTTTAATTCATGTTTCTTTCATTACTGGTTATATTTATTTTCAGCAACTCTTTTTAACAGATCAACTTACAATCTTGCTTGGTTACATGAATTTGTTTCTTTTATTTAACGGGTCACCTGAGTAAGAGTTCAATGATTTTTTACGTAACTCTTTGCTTTCTATATGTTTATCTTGAAGCGTACAGAGTTCGGGTGACCTGCTTGGTGGAGCTCGAGTATACATGGAGACCAGTATATGGATCGAGGATAATGGTCTATGCTTGGATAAAATGTGCTCAAAACTATTGGGTACATTTCTTTATTATTATTTTGCATGCGGGGTTTAAGCTTTATATTATTTCATAATAGTATAGCTATGAAAAAGTTAGTATTGTAGCTGATGACAATGGCTGGTGCAAAGCAGAACACAAAAGATCTCAATGACGGATTATGGCGTTTGAGAGGTTATAGAATAAAATGGAAATGCTTATGCACATGTGCATTTTATATGGTGAAATTAGATAATAAATTTATCATGGATCAAGTACACTGTACAATCTCATACATGATTGTATGATATGTAAGCTCCATGGATACATTTATGCATGTATATAATTTATCATTTCTGAATTTGCAGATATGATATGAGATTATGCGTGGAACTTTTGGGATTTATCTAGAGAGAATTTTTATAATAGTTTGGCTTATCACTGGGTTTCTATTCTATATTAGTGCAACAGAATCACAGTTTGCTCACTACATGGATTCTATGGTTTCTATACATACAAGGTTACTAATACGTCTACGCTCGTGTAGATAAGATATCGGGTCATAGGATAGTTTTCATCATGTTTAAAAATTGTAATATAGTGACTACATGTTATAAGTTACATCTATGATAACATTAGTGCATTGTAGTAAAGATCTTACAATATGGTTCTTGCAATACAAATCTTGCATAGACGCAAAAAAATAACAGGGCCACATGTATTTGACAAAGTTTCCGGTGTCATCATTAAAATGAAAGAAAAATATATTATCTATTATCTCGATTAACATTGCATTTGGTTTTATAAGCAGTTAAAATACGAGAGTACATGGTCGTGCATAGCGCGGCAAAAAAGAGTACCTAGTTTACATATAAAGAGATTCAAAGTTCATTTAGCAAGGCTGCTTTTGTCACTAGCGCAAGTACAACAGTACGCGACATCACAAGGAAAAACCAGAACCTCATTGTTCACTAATACACTGAAGATAGTACGAAATCAATTTATTGTAACACTGGGTATGCTTTGCACCACTTAGAAAACATTACCCGATCCCTACTCTTCTAAAGTTACCTATTTCCATTGCACCAGGAAATTAGATACACAAGCAACAAATTTTCCATGCCAATAGCTATAATTAAAAACTTTGAAAACAATACATCCTCTAAAATAGCACCATTAGAGGTCAAGATTAAAAAGATGCCACAACATTTTAGAGTAAGAGGAAAAATAATTAATTTCTCTAAACCATAAGCACTCATTATTGCAAAAACATAAAAGATACATTACACTTTAATGAATGACCAACTTTGCATACACATTAAAAAACTATAGCATGATTCAAATGGTTAGGATGGTTAGGGGTGTTTGGACATGCGTTTTACTGCAAACTTATCCAAAGTTTATCGGGTAATCCTAAGCACAAGTTAATAATGACTCACTTCATCCGACCATCAAAAATTGATAATCATGACATTACGCCAAAATAATCACATAACCAAATTTTATAACAAAAATACAGCAAGAACGGTACCTGTTGTTGCACAGGTTTGTATCCAAGCCAATTGTGTTTCATTAAACAATTACAGTGAACCATGATTGGTTTTAGTAAGAGATAATAAGTGCAGAACAATAAAACAGTAAAATAGATCAATATGGTAAACAACGGACTTTTGATTATATGATAGATTATTTACAGACTCTAAGACACATATATATACTATTCTAAACGACGTGGCAGTTTACACTATGACCATTGTGTCGTTTTACAAACCTGCCATACTTACATTAATTAATCTAATATAACGGCTATTTGTTAACTGGTCAATAGGGTGTTGGGGTTAATGTTTTGACCCATAACTTCTAAACCCATTAGCAGTCAACAAATTTGACCCATAAAATGATTAACTTTTACATATTAGACCTTATTTGGCATTTAATAAGATTATATGGCTATATCTCATCCTAATCTTATTAATGGCCAAATTTCTTCGGAGTGTGATCTTTGTTCTTCAAACGATGACTTCAAAAGTCATTGCTATCTGTTATGCTTCCTTCTTCTGCTTCTTTCTCCAAATTGCTTTCCAACCTGACTCCAAACTTTGTTTCTTTGTTCATGTCTTCTTCCAGTGCATCCTCTTTTCCAGCATCATCCTTTTCTTTGCCTTGTGGATCTTTTACCCTAGCATTACCACTGCTACTCTCAACCACATCTTCCTTAGGCATCTTTTCATACCAAGGCATCTTTGCTGTTCATAGGAACTGCACCATGTCAATGAACTTCTTGTAGGCATTTCTTTTATTGCTTCTCCTTCATTTCTGTCTAGTCCTGTAAATTAAGCATTGTTTCCTTTTGCACCAAGTGTGGACAGCAGATAACCTCCAAGGTTATCCACCATCTTGTGCAGACTAAGTAAATTGATCTCCATCACCCCTACCATTGGTGGTATTTTTTTCTAGCATATCATAGTTTAGATAAACTAGATAGAACATTCAAACATCTACACATATTCTCTTACTGAAAATGTCCCATGTGTACATGCTATCCGTTCATAGATTCATAAAGGATAAAAATCTTGAAAATGAGTTTACCTTTATTGCATATAGTGACCTATTCCAACTAATGTACTCCTCATCCACATAATCATATACATCATCTCTGTCCCATTTCAATCCCTCTAATCCTTTTACCAATGATTCTTCATCTTTTGGTTCTATGGATTCAAAGTATTTGTCTAAGAACTTGTTGTGTTCAATGACAACATCCTTTAATCCTTCATCTTCTGTGAGATTTTCATCATGTGCCTTCCCTGTTCTTGCTCCACCAAACATGTAGTGTATGTTACATTTGTTGTTGCTAATCTTCACTACATACCCTTGTTCTTCCAATAGATCAAAGCTAAGAACATTGAAGGTTACTTCTGGTTTATAATGAACATTAGGAATCACAAAGTTTCCTTCTCTTGCTTTAGTGTGACTGTGCATCTCCAATCACATATGAGAAAATAAACTTTTTCTAAATTTCTTCTTTCTCTATCATCTCAAACTTGTACTTCAACTTCTTGAACAATGATCTTGTAGGACACATATGTTGTTTGTATGCACTGCTTACATACCAAGTTTCATTCCAATTCGCATCATTTGTGCCTTCTATCATGTAATCAGTGATTACATGAACTTTCTCAGGGTATTTAACCTTTTCTGCAACTTTCTTGTATGTAGGCTTTACAATCCCCTTCTATTTTTTAAACATGGCCTTCTTTTCCTTGTTTGGGCATTTCCAGAACACATGCCCATGAATTTTGCATATATAACATCTTGCTCTTTTCTCTTTCTGAGTACTGCCACTTCCTTCTCCATGTTCTCTGACTTTTGCAGACTCCTTTGAGGCATTAAAGGCTTGAAATTCTTTTATCCTCTTCAACAACATCTCCTTGCAACCAGGAGACAAACTCTTCTTTCTGCTATTCCATGGAAACCTTCTTTGTGGTGTCTCTCTTTACAAGTATCTCCAAGTGGCTCCTTCTTGATCAAGTTTATGAATTGGCTTCACCCCATTCTCTGTGCCTTGGCTCTGAAAAGATGCCTAAGGAAGATGTGGTTGAGAGTAGCAGTGGTAATGCTAGGGTAAAAGATCCACAAGGCAAAGAAAAGGATGATGCTGGAAAAGAGGATGCACTGGAAGAAGACATGAACAAAGAAACAAAGTTTGGAGTCAGGTTGGAAAGCAATTTGGAGAAAGAAGCAGAAGAATGAACCATAACAGATAGCAATGACTTTGAAGTCATTGTTTGAAGAACAGAAGGATCATCACTCGGAAGAAATTTGGCATTAATAAGATTAGGGAGGAGATATAGACCATTTAATCTTATTATATGCCAAAAGTCTAATATGTAAATAGTTAATACAAAGATTGAAGGGACACAATGAAGAATACAAAGAAAGATTGAAGAAGGCAGAACAAGAAGATTGAAGAATACAAAGATTAATAGATTAGGGGGAATATGTTGGAAGATTATAATCAATTAATCTTTGTTATGTTATAAAGGCTACAATGTTACTGTGTTGAGCCGAAGACAACCAAGCAGTAGGAAACAAAACAGAAACATGTCGGTTATAGTTAGTTAGTTAGGAGCAGTTATAGGTAGTTATATGTGAAGGGACACAATGGTTTGTAAACCGGTTTATTGAAGCAACATAACCCTTCACAATATGTCATTTAGTTTAGTATATATATGTGTATATCTGTAAATCAAATGTTAACCCTTTCACTTTTATATATATCAGATTACTATTAGGGTTCAACCCAATCTTCCTTGTTTCTTTTTGTATCCTTGAATGATTACACATGATGCTTGTTTGATCATTAATATCGATCCTGGAAACCCATACATGACCTGTGCATCACCTGTTTTGCAAACTGATACTTCTCCTCGATGGTTTCCATTAATTCAACGTTTTCCTTAACTTCTTCACTGTTTTCACGATCCTCATTTTTGGTAGGTAAATTATCGATTAACATCATCTTTTACTTACTCTTCACATTCGCATGCTCCTTTCCTTTAAATAGAAACTTTAGATCCTCACGTTTTAAACCAGTTTTTTTTTGCAATTACAAACACGCTTTCAGCTTTTATTAACAAAAAAATTATGATAAGTACAAGGCAAAATTAACATAGCAACAGGTTAACATCCAAGTCGGGCAAGGGATGAAACAGGTAAACATTAGGAGCGAATCATTCTAGTAAATGTAGCAAAATGAGGGGTCACGCAACTTGGTCATGGATATTAGTACAGGTCAAATCAGGCCAATTCTGGTACAGATCAATCCAATATTCTTCTTCTTGGTACCAAATCTACTTTTACCTAGTCAAATGTGGACGACAACTGTTGGCTACCCTAATGGACTTCGACCATTCAGCGGGGAAACAGACCCGAACTAGAATTTCACATGGATAATAACAATGGAAAATTCTATTGCTCAATTGCAGCTAGGGTCTTATCAGCTTAATTTCACGACCCAACCCTACCCTACCCCAACACAGGAAATAGACCCAAGTAAGCCCAAGATAGATGAACTATACTAAGACCAAGATAGATGCATTTGGTGTGTGGAAAGGGTGTTCAAAAATACATACTCTTAGAGGCCATCAGTGATTCGAAAGATGAAGGATCGTAGATACTTGCACTTGGAGCTGGTGGCTGGGATATTTCATCCATATTTCTAGCATCCTGAATAAGAATTGAGAGAGCTGAAATTGACTATTCTATGTAAATGTACGCACAAACAGTTGATTAAGTAATTATACGCACCTTGGCTTGATTAATATATGCCAATCTTTGAGCATGTCTCTGTTTAGCCTCGCGATAGAGTTGCACCGAATCAGGGATCTCGACGTCAATATGAGGATCAGATGTTAGCCTGTTACATGCGATTTTTCGTAGTGGTTTCCCATAAGCATCCTGAAATTTTCGCAAGAAAGTTTGCACATTGCACCAGTACAGTAGAATAGTATAAGAGAGAAAAAAGTAAATTACATACATGCCCTGGGCGATCAATCTGTAGATAAGCCATAAAAAGTGAAAAGGTTTAATATTGGCAATTACGATAATTATAGCTTGAGAGTATCACAAAGGGTTTTAGGTACGTGTACTTTTAAAAATTTGTACAATAGCAACGAACTTTCATAAGTGTTCCGATCTGAACATTTTGATGACGTGTCACGTTATAAATGGTGTCACGTGTGAGCCTTTCAAATATGACACATTATCAAAATGTGTATTTGGAAAAGTTCGTTGATATAACTTTTTAAGAGTACACGTACCAAATCGGTGTATTTGGAAAAGTTCGTTGCTATTTTACGACTAAAACCCTATTACAAACACATGCATACGTAACAATACCTTGATATTGCTTATATCTATATGAACCACTTTCTTTGGGTCGTCTTCTTCAAAGGAATTAAGCCAGTCTTGTACACGAGGCGGTAGAGATGCACGATAACGTTGCCACTCAATAGGAACCTCCCTCTTTCCAAGGTCACGGGGACCCATAAATGTAATTGGTCTACGAGGCATTGCTTCGAAAGTCGACCTCCTCCACGGAAACATGATTTGTTCGATCACTAATAAACAATCACGCGATTTAACGTCATATATATAATCATCAAGCGACTCAATAACATATAAAAACTATAAAAAACGGATATAATAATAATACCATGAATGAATAGAGAGGTTTTGCCAAAATGAAAAAGAAATTCTCGCTTATTTTTCGAATTTTTTTCATACTTTATTTAGATGTGGGCACTCCTCAGCCCGAGGACAATCTGCCGCCGGGATGCCGTATCACGTACCCGAAACGTTTCAGAAACGGGAAACGCCTGGGAAACGTCCCCGGGAAAATAAAAGTGGAAACGTTTCTTCAATGGGGTACGCCCAATCCTTAACTAGGTGAGTTTGGGGAAAACGTTTTCTGCCAAAAAGTCACGTTTCCTATGGCGTTTTAGCCCACCAAATCCTAGAGTGTCCTCAATGTAAATGACTAAACAAGCGGCAAACGAACATGGTTAGACGGACATGTCTGGTTTTTTGAATTAGGTGGGAGGAAAAAAATGGTGAAGATGAGACTTAAGTTGAGGAAAAGTGGGTGTGAAAATTAACTTACCCCAACTGGATATGACTGTATATGTCTTTTATATAAAATAATAATACGTAATAATAATAATATATTATAACTTAGTGGACTACGATGAGTATTAAAGAAACGGCAGTATAGACATTGGACATTACTCCCTCTTTTTTTTATTTTATTCTGTTAATATGGTTTTCAAATTTGAATATACTAGTTTGTTTTTGTATATATACGTATGTAATGTTTTTTATAAATAAGCATTTGTTATATCTTTGTTTGTCTTTCTTTTCCCCAATAACCCTATTATAATAGTTATAAAAAAGATGTTTTTTCAGTTTATAATTAAGTCTAAATTATTATGTACCAATTAATTGATCTTTTTTATTTAAATGTTTTTTGAAAAGGACAATTTGATGGTTAAGAGTTTGTAATTGATAATTATAAGGAATATATGTTTGATTTTTAAAGTTAATATTATTTTTAGAATACAATTTGCAATTTATACTAAAAATTATAAAACACAACACACAGACGTTTCTCCGCCGTACCTGTTTCTTGAATTTTAGGAATTATTGGAGTTTCCCGGTTACCGTCCCCGTCACGTCCCGTTTTTTAGTCCCCGGCGTAGTCCCCCCCTAGTCCCCCGGTTCAGTGCAACTTACGGTAGAGATGCACGATAACGTTGCCACTCAATAGGAACCTCCCTCTTTCCAAGGTCACGGGGACCCATAAATGTAATTGGTCCACGAGGCATTGCTTCGAAAGTCGACCTCCTCCACGGAAACATGATTTGTTCGATCACTAATAAACAATCACACGATTTAACGTCATACATATAATTATCAAGCGACTCAACAACATATAAAAACTAAGCAAAAACGGATATAATAATAACACCATGAATGAATAGAGAGGTGTGGGGGTTTTGATTGATTGATTGTTGTGAAACGAAATAAATTTTGGGGTGATATATATATATATATATATATATACTATTTTATATATATTATAATATAGAGAGAGAGAGAGAGTGAGAGAGAGAAGAGATGAGAGGTGATGAGAAGAGAGAGAGAGAGAGAGAGAGAGAGAGAGAGAGAGACGGTTTAGCATGTAACTTACAAGTTAAAAACATGAGATGAGTAGCATTGGTCGTGGAGCATAATCGTTGCTTATTAAAAAGCCCATTTAGTATAACTTTGGTACCTATGGGCTTATGTGTAACACGTTTATGGGTTCAAAGTCTAAGGTTTGCTTTATATGGGCTCATCACTCATGAGTTTCAAGATAGATAATGTTCATTGAGTTGACTTGTAGAATGTAGAGAGCCGACACCTTTTGCTTGGATGAGTAAACAAGCTATATAGTCGTGAGCCCCAAAGCTTGAGCTTGCAAAACTTATTCATAACTCGGATCATAAGCTCCCATAAGCTAGTGTAACTTGTTTGGAATTGAGGCTAGAAATTCTTGAAATTTTTATATGTCTACCCAAGTAAATTATACACTAAAATTCATTTTTGGGTCGAAATAAAATAGAGTAAATTACACTGTTCGTCTTTGTGGTTTGCGTTGATCGCAGCCTATCATCATTGGCCCAAAAATTGACCGTCCAGTCTTAAGTGGCAAACGTTTTTTATCGTTTGTCCCTTCCTCTAACGGCTCTCAGTAACGCTTGTTAACTGCCCTCATGTGATACCCATGTGAGGGCATTTTGGTCATTTTACAATTGATCTCATCTTTTCCCTTTTACTTTATCTTCATCTCAAAACCATGACTATCCACCACCATCTTCTTCCATAGTTAGCTCCACAACCACATCTATATGTTCTTTAACAGTTTACAAATTACAACCCCACTATAAACATCCAACCTCCATTTTAAGGGTAAAAGCCATAAATACTCTACGTACTTACAATTTTGACTCATTATACTCTACTAATTCTTAAATAGGTCATTTAACCGTATGTCACGTAAGCATTTTTACTGGATACACATGGGTAACACGTGAGCGTAGTTAACGAGGGTTAGTGAGGTATGTTAATGGAGAGACAAACGACAGAAAACTTTGCCATTTAAAGTCGAACGGTGTAATTTTTTCGGTCAAAGGATGCGGCCAACGCAAACCATAAAGACAAACGGTGTAATTTACTCAATAAAATATAAGGAACATTGAAATATCATGGTCTTTTAATTGTATGATTGAACACACACCCAAGCAAAAAAAAGGAAACTCTAGTGGAAAAAGTACTGACATGGAAGTTGATCATACAAGCCTTTTCAACCATTTTATGTTCAATTATTCCGATGATAATCGGAGCAAAAGAATGTAACTCGTATAATCTTTACAAGAATGAACTAATATTGGCAAAGATCCATGGAGCATGACCTAGAAGATCACACATACGCACTCATCAAGTTCACTAAACATGGACTTATAAGTTATAAGCATAATCATATTGATTCTTTCATTGAAACGAATTTGTACATGTACACAAATCAACAATCCATATTTCATGACAACAAACCATGTAAAAGAATGAATTTTGTACCAATCGGGGACTTTCAGAAACCTTTCCAAACAGAAAGAATTTCATTAACAACATCACCTATCAAATCCCTATCACCGGATTGTATAAACGCATTAAATTCTTCCCTAATGTCGTAAATCTTACCAAACTTCACAAGATATTGAATGCAACTAACCTTCAGCTTTGGTAATCTATACATAGAAGCACTTTGCAGCCTCTCAATCACATTCTTCGTGTCAATATCTTCCATTAAACTTTCTTCACACGCGTCTTTTAAATCCAACACATCGTACTTATCAGCAGCTCTTAAAAGATCTAGTCTATGCTTGATAAAATCTTGATGATCTATATTTGTATATATATAGCTAAGAAACGCTTGACAAGCCTCAATGGTCATATCGGAAATGTTGATAGCAGACATTTCTTTTTCTATGAGGTCGTGGGAGAACATGCTATGAAAGACCGGTGAACGTGCTGCAAGTACTGCACGGTGGGCCTCAATGGTTCCATTGGATGCGCATATGGTGATGTCTGTGTGGATACTTTCAGATAACATCTTGCCTAGGGAGGTTAGTGCAGTTAAAATCGTGCTTTTTTGTGTAAGCCCTTCACTCCAAATGGAACAAGATTCGCCTCCCTGTTTTTACACGAAGAAAATAGGATTTAAAGCGTCTCAACGTCACAAAGTTGACCTTAATAACAGAACTTCTCAAACTAATTTTCCATATCCAACAAACTTTGATTACGAGTAATATTTTTTGACCTTAAAGTTTGCTAACCTTCAAGTTCATGTTGCGCGCACACAACTATTACGTGATATTGACCAATGATATCGACCACTCTTCTTACTTTAAAGCATTTTCAACATCACATAGGTCATAGGTGGCTTTCTCAAAATCAAATTTCAAACTAGTTTTCCAAATTCCACAAACTTTAACCAATGTATTGACCTTAAAGTCTGCTAACACACAAGTTATTGGCAACTGCACAGATAAAACTGGACTTTGACACATGATATTGACCTTTGATATGTACCCATTTTCTAATTTTTAATCCTAGATATTAATGTTACGTTTGGCGAAAGAAACAACAAATGCAGATGCTGAAGTCACACATTTGGTTCACCAATATTAACCTTATCCTTTCCATAAATAGTAAATATGTATGTAAATCGTTAAAATCTTCAAATACTGAAAATATAGATAAGTGAATTACGTTTGGAGATGTGATCTTAAGATCAAGAAACTCGACGTCCACAATAAATCTCCCCGTCAATGGAACCTCAAGCGCCCAAACAAAAGGCTCGCCGCTTTTGAACTGCTTATCCTTAACTTCTGCATCCAGATATGTCTTTTTAGTACAGGTTGCGACTAGTGGAATAAAAAATGTTGACCCAC
The DNA here is from genome assembly GCA_026074375.1 of Tanacetum coccineum. Classification (NCBI taxonomy): domain Eukaryota; kingdom Viridiplantae; phylum Streptophyta; class Magnoliopsida; order Asterales; family Asteraceae; genus Tanacetum; species Tanacetum coccineum. Next base: position 12,007 of record BQNB010088055.1, on the reverse strand, counting down.
ATACATTTTTTTGTCATGGTTTAGAAAATATATACTCATTTGACCCAACTGAAGTAACACAATCCAAATCAACATATTTATAAGTCGATTAATCGCTAATTAGTTCATAATCATACCTGGATGAGGCAAAGTCTTGCGGCCACCCAATAACGAGACTACACGAATGTTGAAGGAAGCAATCGGAGGGAAATCTCGAGCCAACTTTGGTAACTCGGGATAGAGCTTAATGACCAACTTTCTATTCTTTTCCAAAACTAAATACCTTCAATTTGCAAAACAACATTAGACCTACAATACACATACATGCATGCCCAACAAAAAATAAACATACAAGATTATATTACCAGTTCCACTTTCCGATAACGAAAGGATCAGACTTCCTATACGAAAACCCGAAACTATCAACACGCCATTGAGCAAGTCGACTCGTTGTCTCAACACGATAATCAGCGTCATTCACCCTAGCAAACGCCACCATGACTTCATTAAAACAATCGAAAATCCCATTGAACAAAAACTCCCCGTGCTTTCCCAGCTTTACTAGTTATATTTTACGTACACTAGTACATAAAAAAAAACGTTACAACACTACTAATGATTGTCTTAAGGATTTGAAAGGATTAAATAGTTGGTTATTGAGGGATTGTTGGCAGATTTTTATGAGCACGCAAGAGAGTATCTATATTGAAGCTTTTACGTTATTAATGATGTTACTTAAGTAACTAAAATGGAAAGGATTGTTGGCAGAGTTTTATGAGCACGCAAGAGAGTATCTATATTGAAGCTTTTACGTTATTAATGATGTAGCTTTAATGTAACGAAAATGGAAACTTATGATTATGAAATATTTTGAGTGTAACGATGTGGTGAATGTTACATTATGTTTTTTTTAAACATATATATATAATTTTTATTTTTTCTGTTTTATAAGTTATAAAAGTTTAAGGAGTTATTTGTTTTTTTTTTAAGTTATAATAAAATTTGTAAATTTATAAATTTACATTTAACTCTATATAATTTATTTAAAATTAAATCACTAAAGTTTTATTAATTACCTCATCTTTTTTTCAAGTTTTTGTTTTTATAAATTTGACACATATATTTTTATGTGTTTTTTTCTCCATCAGATTTCTCCACCAAAATAATGCCAATTTTGGAAGTATTTAAGCTTTTTAATTAAACATATTTTTAAAAATAATAAAGAATTAGAAGCATCATACCTAATAAGGAAACATTCTTTTTTTTAAATGCAAAAGTCCCCACTTTTCGTTTTCCTTTACTAGGTAAAAGATTCTAGCTAATGAAAACTACGTATAGATGGATATGGTTAAAATATTCATTTGTTAGGAAGGTAGTTGAACTTGTACTTTATGTACACCAATTTTTTTTTACAAATCTTTTTTTTTAACATAAAAGAGGCAGTGACCAATGAGAATTGTTACATCCATTAAAAGTTTATAAAACTTTAGCATATAATGACATGTCAAATGAATAGGGTGGGTGAAAAGGAAGAAAGAGAAAATATCATACAAGATAATTAGTACAACTCACTTGACATGTCATTGTGTGAGCAATGTTTTATAAACTTTTAGTGGGCGTAGCATTTCTCGTGACCAATATCACGTCATAGGACGATTTTGACAACCAACGGCGGTGTCATACTACACCGCCACCACCGTTGTTGGGTTCTTCGTTGGGTGAATCGCAGCCGCTGTTGGTATTTTTGTGTGAGTGAGTGTAGTATTTTTGTGATGTGCTATGGGACTCACTTGCGTCTATAACAGTTATAGTTGTGAAAGGTGTTTTAGTTATTGTGGCGTTATTGGGTGTGTGCTGAGGCGGTAACCCAATAACAATTATTGTAGGGGTGGAAACGAGCCGAGTCGAGCCCGGGCCTGCCAGAGCTCGAGCTCAGTTCATTTATATATATAAAGCTTGAGCTCGTTTTGAACTTCATATTTTGAGCTCGAGCTCGGATCGGGCTCGACTAACTTATATAACGTGTTGAAAGAATTAAAGCTTAAATGCTCGTTAATCACACTAGGCTCGAGCTTGTATATTTTTTTAAGCTTGTTTATACATGGTTTATGTATAGACAAAATATATACGTATATATCTTTAGGGCTCGTTTAGGCTCGCAAGCATAATCTATCTTTATATATGAAGCTCAAACTCGAACTCGATTATTAAATGAGCATCAACTAAGGCTCGAACTCCAGCTTGAGGTTGTTTAGACTCGACTCGTTTAAGATTTTAAGTGGAGCTTTTTACGAACAGCTTAGCTAATTTTCAACCTAAATTATTAACCATAAGGAAATGATATTAGGGCATAGCAATAAATTTAATAAACTTTAGGTATATGGGTGTGCCCGTATAAGTTTTGTACTTTGTTCTTGGAAGCAAAGTATCCATATTGATTCACACAAAGGAAAAAGTTAATAAAAGTGGTTGCTTATAAATCTGAGTGAAGTATGGGAGGCATTCATCTTTCCAACTTCCAATAATACATTTCCACATTAAACATTGTTTTTATTTCTAGAAAAATACTATCAAATGTCATTGTATAGCCTATCATTATTTTACCACATATCTTATCTTATTATTGTTGAGGATTATATTTATCGATATATAAAAGATGAAATGTTTCTTGAAAGAACTAATTCTGATGGCATTTTATCAATTAAACAATGAATAATTTGTCTGGATGTGTCATTTCACATAGATGAATAACGAAAAAGCATAGCAGTCCCACTAAAATTTCTCCTGACTAATACTAACGTTTAGCTTACGAACCGAAAAGAAAAACAAAAAGAAAGCTACGACAAAAGAACAAAGTTAAAAAAAATTGCACATTGCGAATATAAGAAGATCATTATCCTGATTTTAAAGGTCATTGATGCACCATAAACACCCACCACTACTCCACTAGTCCACTTATTTGGTGGTCTTTTTTCATATTGCATAATGATGTTAGTAAGACTCTTGCCAAGACGAGAATAAAGCTATTGAATTTTAATTAATAAATACTTTGAATCGAATTTTGCTTTTAGTTTGGAAAAGGAGAAGAAAACATTAGAAAACTAAAATCAAAAGGGGTCAAAGTAAAAATCATGGAATAAAGAGGGTTTTTTGTGAGTAAGAAGATTGGTTGGTTGCTTTTGACCCAAGAGTCCAATCCAAGTTTCTAAAACTAAGTTTTTCAGTTAGCGATCGGACCGAACAGGCCGGTTTGTCAGTTTGATCCGGTCCGTGATCTGTTATGCTCAGCCCTACTTCCAACATTTTACGAGAAACGCGTTGATCTAAAACTAAGTTTTTCAGTTAGCTTAGTGTGTTTTAAAATTATTATTTATGTATAAAACAAACAAAATTTAAAAAAGATAGACCACTATATTGTATATTTTAACCAATAAAAAACAATCTTTTATTCACTAATATCTATTTCATTAGTTGAAATGGGAATAAGACAATTATTTTAAAACATTTTAAAATGAAAATGTGGATTATAATTTGAATACATTACGAGCAATTTAGTCAAGTTTTTGTTCAAAGAAAATATAAAAGTTAGATAATCTCAAAGTTTTGATGATCTGCATTTCTAATTTGTCGCTTACTATTTGAGATAATATAATTTGGTCGTTGTGGTTTAGTGCGTTTTTCACTTTTGGTCCATTCAAAAACGTCTTGATTTTAGTCCAAAAGTTATATTTTGGTTTCACTTTCAGTCCAAAAGCATGTTTTTTTCTTTGTGGCTTCGTGAGTATTTCACTTTTGGTTCAAATCTTCAACATGTTTTTTTTTTTTTGAACGACAACTTTTATAAAAAACTAGCAAGGAGCTAGAGATTACAAGGAAATTAAGTTAGGATGTTGAAGCCAACTATCCCAAGAAAAAGACTTATTACATCTAGTATTACACCAAGCAAAAGAGCGAGCAACAATGTCATCAAATAAGACGTTCTTCCTCGGCTTGCGAGAAGAGAAGAGCAACTGATTCCTATAATTCCAAACGCACCACCAAGGGACGAAAAAAACACCTTCAAGAATGGATTTGAGAGTGGAACCCATTCTGATATTCTTAAACCAAGACAACCAATCAGCATATGAACCAAGCGGATAGTAATCCAAATCCCACCATCTACAAATAAGACGGAATAAATCAGAAGCCATGGAGCAGCTATAAAAGATGTGAGCTGTGGATTCATGCGACAAGGAGCGATTTAGGCAATCTAAAGAAATAACTTGAACGTCACGGCGCCAAGTTCAGGCGGTTGGGCAACCGATCAAGACAAACTCTCCAAGCGAAAATGTTTGAGCTTGCTAGAATATAATTAACACCATCTCGGGCCAACATCACCTTTCAGAAGAAATTTTCATCCAACATATTCAGAATATTCACAAACATCGAAACAAACCACTCCCATTTAAATTCCAAGAACCCAACGATCTCAGATATAGGAGAGAGAAAATCCGAACTAAACCATTTTCATTAAGAAGAAGAACGCAGTGCGGATTCAACGCCCCCTCTGACCGAACGTAGACAATATAAAAAACGTAAAAGAATTGGACATCCCCTCAGAAAACTTACAAACATAATTTATTATTATCCAACCGCAAAGATCTAAAACCAAACTTCGAAGATTTAACTCCGTCCAGCAATCGTTCCAAAAACCAATATTTAAACCAATACCAAATAACGCTTTAACACGTAAGAAAAATCAAGCAACACCAAAGTTTTTTTAACTCACGACTTCTCGACTAATTGAATTCCTAACCGAAGAGGGATAAAGACATGCTCCCTATATGTTGGTACCATGAATAGCAGATATTAGAACACGATGCCCATAAAGCAGCCGTCTTGCCGAGAATAAATCTCAACCCACTTTGAAAAAGTAACGCCCAATTAAGACCGAAAGAATTTTTGACCATTTTATCCAAGATATTTTCTTCTCTTTTGACAAGGATACCGAAGAAAAATTTCCTCCTGAGAGATTCCATAGAAGCTAGCACAGCCTTAGGAACTTTATAAATAGACATCCAATATATCGGAGATGCTCCTAAGACAGATTTCAGGAGGGTGAACCGACCTCCAATGGAAAGAGTATTGATCTTCCACTTAGAAAGATACGAGACCTTCATCTTCCAATGATAGACATCCCAGCTTAATGCTACCATATAACCACCCACCGGACACCAAGAATAGATGAACAGAATTTCATGATCGAACATCCAAGAGAGTCTGAAGCAGCAACCATGGTGGAATGAGAGACACCAACTCCAAGCAAATGACTTTTTTGGATATTGATCTTTAATCCAGAAGTCAAGGAAAAGCAATGAAGTACATTCATAATACAAGATAGATTAGAGTCTGACCATTCTCCGACGAAAACCGCATCATCAGCATAAAATAAATGAGATACATTCACAGAATTATTGATATTCAATCCTTTGAACAAACCCGCTTCAATGGTTCTAGCAAAAGACAAGTGAAGAGATTCCATAACGAGAATAAAAAGATAGGGGGCCAATGGATCACCTTGCTTTAAGCCACAGTGAACTGAATTCCTGAAGCGGTGCCTCCCAGTAACTAAGACAGAATCTTTCCCCAGTAAATAGCTGCCAAAACCCATCTTTCCCAATTTTTGGACCAAATCCAAAAGAAAGAAGAACATCATCAAGGAAATCCCATCTAACGGAATCATATGTTTTGGCAAAGTCAACTTTAAAGATCATAGCTTGACGTCTTTTATGTTTACACCATGAAAGAACCTCATTAATAACAAAAGGACCATCAAGAATTTGTCTTTTCGGGAGAAAAGCTGATTGGACTTCCGAGATTAGATTTTCAACATGTTTGGACTGAAAGTGAAACAAAAGTATCACTTTTTGACTAAAACCAAAACATTTTTTAATTTTGGACCAAAAGTGACCAAAAATTTACTTTACTCTTACTCTTAAATAAATTTGTTTAATATTTAAGATAAGATAAGGTTATATAAATTCGTAACGAAGAGCGATAAGACTATACTCGATTTAACACATTGAGTGCTCACCTTTAACTTTTATCCACTAATCGAATGATTCGGTTTTACCACATGACAAAATCGAGCTAGTTTATTGATCCAACTTGATTTTGAATAAACATTAAGTTTCTAAAATAGCTCTGAAATATCATGTTCTTTTTTTTCTTTCTGAAAGGCTGAGATTTTATAAACAAGAGAGGCTCCAAACAAGGAGCCAAAAGAATGTACAAAACTCGACAAAGAAAACAAAACGAAACCAAGCAACCAACAGGGACTACAACATACAAACCATATCATGTTCTTATACATTGTAAAAGGTGTTAAAGAAGAAGGATTTTGCTAAACATAACACTAAAAGCTGCATTTAAGAAATGCATATATGTAAAATTGGTGGTAAATTAAGGTGGTTCGCGGTAGTTATTTACAGAAGATAAAAAGTTTTTTTTCAATGTATAAACGATTATTACATTTTTTTCACACTTTTAACTATAGAGCTTAAAGCACACTGTGCACTAAAGAAGGTGGGTTCGCCAAGTGTAGGTGGCATGCTTTTGGCTAAAGCCAAGCGCATGTTACTTTACCGCCTACTCCCCTCACCAAACATTTCGTTAATAATTTGGCATACGCCAAATGGAAGATTTTGTGTTTTTTTATATTTTAGTTTGTATGGTGGATCTTAAAAGTTGGGTTTTGATCTAAGTTACTAAAAAGATAGAGTTAACTACATTTTTGGTCCTTGTGGTATATCGAATATAACGGTTTAAGTCCAATAGTTTAAAACGTAACAGATCCAGTCCAAATAGTTTAAAACGTAACACTTTTGGTCCAATTTTGGTCCACTTTTGGTCCTTGTGGTTTGTCAAGTATAACGGGTTTAGTCCAAAAATGGACCAAAAGTGTTTCGTTTTAAACTATTTGGACTGAATCCGTTACGTTTTAAACTATTGGACTTAAACCGTTATATTCGGTAAACCACAAGGACCAAAAATGTAGTTTACTCTAATCAAAAAGATATTTGTAGCATGCATGAGTCTCAGAAATATAAATATCAAATTACAAAAGGAAGCTGGAAAAAAAAAGAAATGCTACATCCACATATATTTTACATAAAAAAATCCACACCATGATATGTCATAATAATATATGGTATTCTCTCTTTTGCTTTTAAACTTTTTCTTTTATTTGCATCCACAAACTAGCATACACATCCTGAAAACAACTCTGAAGTGACCACGCCAACCTTTTGAAAAGGGAGGGTTTTACCAGGTTTGAGTCTGTGTGGCGGTGAGTTCAACCCCGTGGATTAGTCAGCCTAAAGAGCGAAAACCATAGTTACAAAAAAAAACAAGGATACATATCATGATGTGAATTTTTTTATGTAAAATGTATGTAGATATAACATTCTTCCAAAAAAATGAGTCAAGTGTGGACCATATATGTTGGGCCAATGGATGAAAACGGGTAAGAAACGGAATGGGTTACATGTCACGATATTGATTGGCTCATGGGGGATACTATTAATTCAGTCTACATCACCAAACGAAACCAAATTTCCTCCATATTCTTTTATCTTACATTTATTCATTTGTATTTTGAATTTTATCACACTTGTAATCATTGTCGATATGAATCCAATTCGAACCATTTTCTCTCGTAATATAAAGTCACAAGTTGCAACTTTAACATTTTGTGAAAACCCGATGTGTCAACCCGACTCGAAACCCGTTTGACGAGAACCCAACTAAACACTTGCTCATAAATGACCCATTAAGATTCAAACTCATTTAGACTCGTGAAGAACCCTGACCCGACTCACTTATTTTGCTCTAACGGATTTTTATTATCCAACTTTTCAAGTTTATTCTAATACACATGTTCTATATGTTGTACAAAAAAGGGCATACATATCAAAAGAGAGATGATATTGTTAGGTTTATGAAAATTGTCGATTATATGGTTTTATTATATTTTGTTATTAGACTTTATTTTGTTTAGTTTAATATAGCTTGTAATAAGGTTTATTATGCTTTAAGTAAGAAATAGCATAATAACCAAAGTCTAGGGACTAGTATTCACAAGTTAGAAAAATAAGAAAGTGAAGCTTCCCTCCCATTGCCTATAAATAGCCCTCTAATCTTCATTAGAGGGTGATGCCCTTGTAATTAACTCTCATTTTCCCTCCTTAATAAGATTTGAATTTTTCCCTTTACTTGCCCTCATTCTCTCTAATCTTACATGTTGATATGATTGATTCAAGATTCATGTGACCTATCAAGTGGTATCAATCGCCAATAGAGAAGTAGAGTGCTTGATTTGTGTGTGGTTTTGTTCGATCGAGAATCAAGAAGTGTTGATTTCCGATTTCGGTGAGTGCTATTGAGGTTTCGAGATTGATTTTGGCTGTGATTTCGAGTTTTTGGACGTTATTGTGTTCTCGGAAGTGTGATTTTGATTTTCAGTAGAAGCTTTGCATTCTCGGTAGAGTGGTTTTGAGTTTCAGAAGACTTTTTCTTATAAATTTAGCAATTTTAGTACGAAACATCAGTGTAATAGATATATTCGATCTTTTGGTTCTATCAAAAGTCGTTTATTAGGAATTTGGTATTAAACTCGGTTTTATCGAGTTTGTTAAGATTCACAAACTCGGTTCTATCAAATTTGTGATATAGGGAATTTTACTAAGTCAAAACTCGGTAATAAGCTTTACAAGTCATTTTACACTTTCATTTCATGGTTTTATCATGTTTTGAAAAATTCGGTTTTTCAAGATTTACTAAACTCGGCAATCAAATTCGGTTTTATCGAATTTGAGTTTTTAGAACACTTAGATTATCTAATCATCATAAAATT
>BQNB010088054.1:0-27758 GCA_026074375.1 Tanacetum coccineum | reverse complement strand
GTAGTGGTGCTCAAAACTTGGCCTTTATGACTGCTCCAAGTACTAGCAGTACTAATGATGTTAACACTGCTAGTCCTCAAGTTAGTACTACTAGCATAAATGTTAACACTGCTAGTCCTCAAGTTAGTACTGCTAGCTTCAATGATAATGCTTTGTATGCTTTCATGGTTGAAAATCCAAATGGTTCTAATCTTCTACATTAAGACTTAGAGCAAATTCATGAAGATGATTTGGAAGCAATGGATTTGAAGTGGCAGCTCTCTTTGAAGAATACTAGTAATCTAATGAATCAACCAAGAACAATGAGTGAGATGTGGGTTGGATTGTTAGAGAAACTTGGATGGAATGGATGATATGTGTATTATGGAATGTGTGAAAACAAATGGAACAACCAACCCTCTCCAAGACTAGGAGAGGGTGTATAAATACTACCATGGCCGGCCCATGGGCTGGAGTTGGGCCACCCATGGGCCTTGGGCCGGACTAGATTACTAATCTAATCCTTATACTAACTACGAGCTAAGACTTGTTACAACTTTGGAAGTGACCGACACTTTTCGTGTTTCCAACACAACTAGCCTGAGCGGTTCATAGCTTTTCCTAAATTACGCATAGCCTTATCAACTATGCTTAATTCATGAAGGACTATGAAACGATGGGGGTAGTCTTCTTAAATTATGTTAGGGGAAAAGGGAGGGAATATGTGAATTCTAAGACCACCTGAACATGAATTGACCTTGAACGTACATATCATGTAATATTTACCTTCACGTGGTAATGTGGTATGAGAATGCTTGCGAGCATTGAGGTTTAGATTGTTGATTGATTGCTAAGTGCTTGCCATGCTGCCTTAGCTGTATTGCATGATGCCTTGAGAGCCTTAGTAGATATGTTGTTGGTAGCAATGTTGATTGATGATGTGCCTTTAATAGTTATGTTGTTGCATTGAATAAGGCCCTGAGGTGCTTGTGTTGTATTGAACCTTGTCGGTACTTGTTTGCCGTTCGTACCTCTTGGTATACCTGTTATATATATATATATATATATATATATATATATATATATATATATATATATATATATATATATATATATATACGTATATACGGTTACGAACACCTAAATTCAAATGTTATGTTGATTTAATATATGTAAGCAGAGTTATGCTGATAATTTGAGTAATGATATTTTATGGGAATACTTATACCCTTTATCGTGTTATCACAGGTCATGTCTACCCCAACTTATGTTAATTCGGAGACTATCACCCAGGATGATATTTCTCAAAGCTCCTAAGTGCATGTCCCATTACTTGATGACCCTTATGTAGCGGTTAGGAAGGCATAGTTAGTTGGTACAGATACTGGGTCAGACCCTAAGGATGCTCCCTCAGAGGCAGAGGAGTCGCAACCATTAGGTTCTAGAGTACCCCTTATGAGTGAGGAGTTTAAGGGTTCTAAACCGTCAGGTACTAGGATTGTTTCATCGCATTCACTAGTTTCATCGGATTCCACCGCACCATTGTCACTCGATCATCCACTTACTCAAGTTTCACCTACCCCTACACTCACCCGAGTTTCATTCCACCGTAGGACCGCACGTATGGTCATGCATACTCAGTCGACCCTATCCCCGGGCATGTCAGCCCGATTAGCAGAGGCAACTACTTTGTCCCCATCTTCCTTTCGTAAGAGGTATAGATCCTCTTACGAGACATCATCATCATCATCTTTGACCCTTCTAGTACAGAAGAGATATTAGGTACATCTGAGCTCATATTAGATACTGATAGTAAGGGGGACGAGTTAGGAGAGGAGGATACTGAGGAGGATGAGAGTTCGGATGCGGAGGACGAGAGAGAGGGTCAACATTTAGATGACGAGGGTCATGGTTTAGATGACGAGGCTCAGGGTTTAGATGACGAGGGTCAGGGTTTAAAGGACGAGTGTCCTGGTATGAAGGAGGAGGAGGCTGCACCTTAGGGTCAATAACAGGCAGTTCTGGTTGTTAATACAGCCGTGAGCAAGCCTTTAGGTCTTAGATATGGGGCAGCGAGGCGTTGTGCCCTTGAGTCGACTAAGGCGATAGCACCTAGTACGTATGAGGTAGGGCAAAGCTCTAGGTATGTGCAGAGCAAGAGGGAGCAGAGAGGGTATCTGCATATAGACAGCCTACCCTTGTTACGTGGGTAGATCCCAAGGATGGTATGGTTTATACTGACATTCCGACTTATGTACCACTAGTTGCACCTGTTCAAACACCGCCATCTCCTGAGTGGTCACTTGGTTCCTTACCAGTTTCACCATCATCCCCATTAGTTCTATCACCCATAGCTTTGCTGGTGGCTACCCCAGCAGCCACCATATCAGTAGATGAGGACCAGTTTTTAGAGGTAGGGGCGCAGTTCGAGCTTCATAGGATCATACTCCATGATCACACGCAGCGTTTGGATGAGCTACCACATACTTTGTTCGAGGGTTATGACAGATATTTGAGGGAGTTGTATACTAGGTAAGGGGCAGTTAGAGATGAGATCTTTTCGTAGAAGTATAGGTTTAGGAGTTTAAGGCGGGAGCAGGAGAGAACTACAGTGACATTTAGTGCTATATGGAGGCCGTTATTAGCTTTAGAGGCATGGGCAGGCCAGACTGATGCCCAAAGGGCAGCTCTATGGCATGCTATATATGATATTTAGAGGGAGAACCATGATTTGAGGATGCAGCTTGCTAAGGAGAGGCGTGAATGATTAGAGTTGACAGATCATGCTGCTAGGATGGAGAGGAGACAAGAGTTTAGAGGGGAGTAGTAGACTATATGAGATTCTTGATTAGGAGTCGTACACCACTAAACCGTGTAGCTTCGGTTAGTGTTAGATCTAAACTAAGTAGTCTCAGTAGTAGTAGTTATGAACTGATTAGTATCGGTCAGTAGTTGATTCTTATAAAAATCAAAGTTATGATAGTAGTATAATGATTTGTATGGAATTTGAAAATCAATGGATGGTAGTACGTTTTCTTACATGAGTTGATACGTTCGGTACTTGGGTACATCATTGTCTATACTGGTTAGTAACATGGTTCGTCACTCGCTACGGATAGGATTTCTATTCTTGTGAGATCCCTCACACATTTATTCACCACCTATATGGAACTTGAAAAATATTAAAGTAACATGTCAAACAGTTTTGTTGGGAATTAAGGGCTTCTACAACTTTGTACTGCTGGTTCAACTTAGTACTGCCATGAGAAGACTTAGTACTATCAAGCTTAGTTAGTACTGTCAGTACAAATTGTTAGTATTGTCAGTTTATTAGTACTGTTTGTTATATAGTTAGTACTGCTAAAGTGATATGCATGAGTTATATTAAGAATAGATATGCATGATCACTTGATGCGTTTTGTAAGCCCATTAGGGTTTCCTTAGTGTATAAAAGGAACCCTAAGGCATAGATCTAGATATCAGTTTTTCATATTAGTATTCATAGATTACATAGCAATCATAGTTAGTATTCATAGCTATTTTGTAATTTAAAATAGTATTCAATATATTGAAAGTTTAGTAAAGATCTTGTTTTTACTGTTTCATTGTTCTTCTTAGTATTGCAAACTAGATTCCGCATAGTTTGTGATATTCTCAATCTTAGTTTCTACTATAGTTGTCTTGGATCTATCCAATATAACTAAGCTTTAACAAGCTAAGTAAGATCTGTCAAGAAGGGATCAACAAGTGGTATCAGAGCTTGTTGAGAAACTCTGAATAAGAAGAACACTATATCTACACAAGATCTCATAATCAAAGAGAAGATGGAATCACAGTCAGAAACTACCCAAACAATGTCTGCACTAAAACTTCCTATACTCAAAACAGGAGACTATGATCTATGGAGCATGAGAATGGAGCAATATCTTACTCACACTGATTATGCTCTTTGGGAGGTTATTATGAATGGTGATGCACCTGCTATTGCATCAGCTAGTACTGAAGGTCCCATTCCTCCCAAAACTGCTTTTACGCCAGAACAAAAGCAGGCAAGAAAGAAATGAATTAAAAGCTAAAAGCACTCTGGTTGTTGGCCATATCCTGATGAGCACCTCTGAGTTTCATGGATCAAGCATGCAAAGACCCTTATGGGTAGCAATAAAGGCCAGTTTGGAGGTGATTAGTATAAATAAAAGACTCGGTCACCCCTTATAATTTATTGTTTTATAATAGTTCGTAAGTTTAATAGTTAATCGTATGTCTTTCGTTTTAAGCCGGTTCAAATACCCGTATTTTTGTAAAAACTATATAATCCTCTCCACCAACTTTAAAGAGGCAAGCAAGTCCAATTCTTTTACACTTCAAAACACATACACTATCTCCTTCTAGAAAACCTCTCTCTTGTGTTTTCTCTCACTAGAAACTAGCTAAAACCACTCAATCACACCTGTGATATGATTTAAATGAACCTATAATTGGTATCGAGCTTAGTGGATTCGTGTTTGATATGTGTGGATAATATGCAAAATTTCGTGGCTCATTTTGAAAAAAAACAAAACCACGACTCACTTTGATTTTGCTTATTGTTTGTTAATCTGCTCTCTTCTTGTCTAACACAACAAAAGGTTAAGTGTTACAAATTTCGGGCTATAAAAGCTCCTATTCGAATTATAAGCTTTTAAAGCTTAGTGTTCTTCGTGGAGGGTTGCTTCATTTTGGACGATTCTCAAAGAAATACGAGTTAAGGTGTGTTTAAACTTGATATACACACTTAGTATTACATGGTAAAGCTTTATTTCGTGGGAAATAAGCTCATTTGGAATGAATATGCAAAAAATCGAGCATGGTGTTCATCATGGCGGTTTGGTAAGAAAGGACAAGATTCCACGTCTATTAGGAAAAATCAAAAGCGAGTTGCTGGTCAAAGGCGAGTTGCTCACATAGCCGGCGAGTTGTCAATAGGTTTAGCAGCGGTTTGCTTATTTTAATTCAGGTGGCGAGTTGCTAAAACGGCGAGTTGCTAAAACGGCGAGTTGCTAAAACGGCGAGTTGCTAAAACGCGAGTTGCTAAAAACGGCGAGTTGCTAAAAATGGCGAGTTGCTAAAACGGCGATTTGTTAAACGGCGAGTTTTGTTAAAACGGTGAGTTGTCTAAACGGCGAGTTGCTAAACGGCGAGTTGATTATTTTATTGATCCAGCGAGTTAACAAAACTAGGCAGCGAGTTACTTCAAAACACAGGATGTTTAGCTATAAATCTTGGAGGCGAGTTGGCCTGTAGGCAGCGGTTTGCTCAATCAATAGGAGCGGTTTGGTTGATTTTCAAAGCGGCGTTTGATTCAAAACGACCCCCCTTGTTAGCGACACTTTTTGGCCGGAAAAATTAGTATTTTGTAAATCTTTTTTTCTATAGCCTTTTAACTTATTTTTACAACAAATTCCAAATTTGGTAATAGGTAAAAATTATTTGTCCGACACCTTTTTAGCGACACTTTTTGGCGGAAAAATTAAGTAAAATATAATTTTTGTCTTTAGCCTTTTTAGCTTATTTTACATCCAAATTTAGATTTGGTATTAGGGTAAAATTTATTTTTTTCAATAATCCAACTGCTCAAATTTTAAACAAATCAACAAACCAATATCACAACCAATATTCATTACGGGTTTTTCCTATTGATTTTGTAAATCCCGTAACTTCTATCGTTTAAATCTTAGACTTGTAAACCTTGAACGTTAAATGCAATTAAACGATAAATCAAGATGTCTAATATGTCAGAAGATATCCAGTATGCCGTCCGATACACGCCCACCATGCTTGCAGAACAGACCTTGAAATCCTTGGCAACAACGCATTCGCTGTATTGTCTGGGAAAAGATAATGAGAAGAACATTAATGAAAATCGATTACTGAAGGTCCATTTCAAATGGGAACATACATACAAAGCTCCTGCTGAAGATGCTAATAAACTGAGTGGTGTACTCAACTAGGTCCAGAACGTGCTAGAGTCTTTACAGACCTTACAGCTGAAGAAAAGGAAAGGTATAAAGCTGACATTCGTGCTACGAATATCTTACTTCAAGGTATACCAAAAGACCAACTAAACACTCACAACCATTACACTGACGCAAATGACATTTGGGACAATTGAAGATGTAATCTGGAAGGTTCTGTAGTTAAACAAAGGATGACAGGAATCACAATATACGATGAATTTGAACGCATCTGTCAAAATCAAAGAGAGACCATTCATGTTTACCATTGAGTAAGTTTCGAAGCTCATTAACGACATAAGAAACTCTAGATGACCCAAGTCCAGAATGCAGCTTAACTCTAATTGTGAACAACATGTTACCTGAATTGGAGTTAGATTCATTATTAAAGTACCAATCTAAACCAGAGGTTGAAAGT
The DNA here is from genome assembly GCA_026074375.1 of Tanacetum coccineum. NCBI lineage: Eukaryota > Viridiplantae > Streptophyta > Magnoliopsida > Asterales > Asteraceae > Tanacetum > Tanacetum coccineum. Next base: position 21,371 of record BQNB010088054.1, on the reverse strand, counting down.
GTCTAACTGTAGATCAGTTGTATGCCTACATGAAGCGAACATGAGGTAAATGCAAAATGAATAAAAGAATGATGAATGTAAAGTCATTCAACCTACTGATGACCCCTTGGCACTAGTGTCTAATGCATCAAATCAGAAGTATCCAACACAATCATCTGAGTCTCCACAATCCTCAAATCAACCATCAATTGTTGATAACTGTCAAATGGACACAGGAAGCACTTCAACGGATAACTTGATTGAAAGCCTAACCAACACACTTTCCCTCCTCAATCAATCATTCAAAACACATCTTCCTCAAACGAACAATCAACTCCGAACTTCCTCAAACGCAAGGAACAATGCTACAGTTCAAGACGTTGTTGTTCAGGATGTTCGAGGTAGATACAATGCGAATAATCAAGGAAGCATTTCCAAGGAACAAATGCAAGAAGGAAATGTAGTAAGCTGGGAATGCTGGAAGGTCAGAAAGGAGATGGCATTGTGAATCCCGAACAAGCTAAACCGCTAAGTGTTGATCAACTGCAAAGGAAATAGGGCACATAGCCGAGAATGTCCACCAACCAAAGCGTCCTCAGGAATTAGACTACTTCATAAGACAAGATGCCGCACATGAATGGCCTCAAGAGAATGGTGTAGTTACTAGATGAATAGCAGTTGTTGTTTTCTTACAAGAGAACAGGTCACCAATTTTGATGACGATGTCTTTGAAGCTGATCAATGCGATGCATTCGACTCTGATGTTGATGAGGCTCCCACCACACAGACCATGTTCATGGTAAATCTTTCATCTGAAGATCCAATCTACGATGAAGCCGGGCCATCATATGACTTCGAAAACTCCGGATGAGGACAAGACAAGATACCTTTGTATATCATAATGGAATGAGTATCATGAAGTTACACGAGATGCAAAGCCGATGTACAACACAAATCCGTTGTTAGTACTTTGATGCTGACTATACAGAAAAGTGATAATAATATATTCCCGTATGATCAGTAAGTGGAAGACAACGAAGAACATGATGTACAAAGTAATGTAATCTTCTGTATGAAATGATGGCATGATGTCAATCTCGTGAAAATGCATGAACAGGGTGTACAAAGTAGGTCAACAAATAAGCAGGTTAAAGTAGTTAATGACACCTTGACTTCTGAACTTGCGAGATATAAGGAACTGGTCGGGGTGTATGAACAACGGGCTAAGTTTGAATTAACTGATAGAGAACGAAAGATTGATGAACAAATGAGAATAATTATCTCTGACCGAAATCGAAAAGAAACTTCTTTAAAATCGGAACTTCATTCTGCACAATGCAACTTCCGTTCTACTCTAACCATCATAAGAAAGGTCGAGGGAAAGAAGCGAACATTTGAAAAAGGATTTTAAACAAAAAGAAGACAAATTCCTTGAAGAGTTTTAGACATAAAAAGGCTAAAAGAAAAGGTTGAAGATATATTATACAAACAAGATCAATGCTGAAACAAACGGTTCACATGATTATGTAAACCATAATCGTTCTATGATTAAAAGAACAATGTAGCGATATGGCACAAAAATCCCTTATGTCTCACCCGTGCAAACAAGTTCAACCAGACCCTCTATAATGGTCAATTATTAGTCATGTCAATCATGCACGCCTGTTGTGGCATGACACAGAGACACTCAGATATGGCTGAGATAACTTGGAAAAGAATGATGGAAGAAAATGCAAAGCCCTCAATGTGTGGGAAAAAAAGTAAGGATCACCCCCAGATTACTCGAAGGAGAACCTTCTTGCAACCTTTGCTCCACAAAGAAATCTGACCCCAGACAATATTTTGGTCCCATATACAATAATGACAGGAAAACAGGCTGAACTCAGTTCCAAAACACTTTCACATTGACAGTGTATCCACCCAATACTCCCTGTCAGCTTGTCCCCAGGATTTCTTCCAAACTAATAGTCAAGTGAGAGATTAATCTTTATTACTCACACAACTTTTTTACGGAATTTGAACAATTACTTGCAAAAACAGATCACCCTAACAGTATAACAGAGGGGGAAAGAGTTTTTGAGACAAACGAAAGATGTACCTCCACTGAAGTTATTCATTTTTCCAAACTCTAAAGAACACTTTGTTGGAGTTCAAACAGCCCTCTTTAAAGAAGTTAAAGTAATGGAAGAAATTTTTGATCAAATGTCAAATGAGGTGGATCAGAATGTCATGGACAAGCAATGTGCTAAAATTGTAAAGAAAAACCTTCTCATTGAAAATGAGAATCTGATTTGTTAATTGATTGTCGACCTCAACGCACTGTATGATGTGGAAAAAATCACGTTGTCTAGATCTTGAAGCTGACATGTCTAAAGTTCATAATGAGTCAAAACATATTTCAAAACTTGAAAAGGAATACCTAAATTTGCAATTAAAGTATCAACATCTTCAAGAAAGTTTTGATAATAAAAAATCACAAGCATCACAGGAAGCTCCTGATTTTAACTCATTCTTTAAGAACAAGAATCTTGAACATCAGATTCCTAGAAAGGACAACGTAGATTAGAGACTTGAAAGTTACAAGTCTCCTAATTGAATACCGAATTGTGAGCCTTAATAATGCTAACAGATGTCACTGATCTTCATGAACAAAATGAACGTTTAAAGAGCATAAATAGAAAAGATAAGCAGCATTACAAGGAATGTTTGAGTCTATTAATCACGACTTTACTAGCACTTATGGCAAAGACATCTACCTTGTTGATACAAATTGAGGATCATAAGGCTCATTTAGAAGGCAAATTGAAAGTTACCACTTAAGAAGCTCCCTGTCAAACCAAAAGTCTTGCGCTGCATTTATGCCATTGAATGTTAAACCCATCCCACACGCCCAAGACAATAGGAGTGCTTATTTAAACTATATCAGCCAACTTAAGGAGAGTGAGAAAATAGTTACGAGATTGTAAGGACAGCTAGAGTAGTTAAACCAATTTTCTGGATAATGCACTTAACTATGCTTGCCAATACACGAAGCTATCTCAGGAATTGTTTTAGAATATGTGATTGGCACTTGCACAAAAAGATCAGTGAAAGAGATAACAAGGCTCCCCTCTACCCCGTAACTAGGAAAAAGCAAGTTACTTTTAAGTGATAAACCAGAACTTCACTAGCACACACAGAAACACGAAGTGCACCAAAAGTTCAACAGACTATATCCCTGTGATTCCTTTCAACAAGAGTAAACACTTCTACTGAAAGCAAGCGGATCAAAGACTAGAACAATACAAAAGGAAAATAGATCTGCCTGCTAAACTAAATAAGAAGAAAGTAGAGAGACCACCTTATAAAAATAAGTCAGTATGGAAAAAAAAGTAGAATCGGGTTTGATCTCTAGCATTAGCTCCTAAGCGTGTTAATTAATTCAAATTCGAATCTTGTGCAAAACTTTAGTAACAAATGTTTAAACACTGCAAGTCATGAAATGTGGGTTGTTAATATCAGAATTCTGTGAATGCTACCCCCACTGTTAAAATTGTCTTGAATAAAGTTGAAGCTGATTTGGAAACCAAAAAGCAAACTATCTGATGAAAACCGTTTGAACAAACCAAGCAGGTTTGAGGAAAGCAACGGGTAAACAATTGCTAATGTTGGTTATCAAAAAGGAGACCCAACAGGAAAGAAATTCACCTCAGAAAACATTAATTTGTGTTATCAATGGGAGACCCACGTAGGAAAGAAATTTTGCCTTAGGAGTACTGATGCCCTTTAACTAAGCTTTCTGTGCAATGATCTATCATAATCAGCTACCCCAGACCCCCAACAAAAATTGGTGAACTAAAATTCCACATCTCCACACTCGACTATATTCAATGCAGGTCGTACAGGTCATCCACTGGTATCTGGACTCAGGCTGTTCAAAACCTATGACAGGGATCGTTCAAAGCTCAAGAACATTGTGGAAAAGTTCATCGGGCATCAGAATAGGAATGAGTCACTCGAGCTATCATGAGTTATGGAGATTTATATTATTGGTGACAGTGTGATCTCCAGGGTATAGCCTACTTGGAGGGACTTTGACACAATCTATTTCTCTGTAGGGCAATTTTGTGATTTGATCATGAAGATGCCAACAGAAACATTCTTGCTTTGTTCGTGATATATATGGGCAGGACTTACTTAAAGGTAGTCGTCGCACCAATTTGTACACAATATCGATTGATGATATGATGAAGTCTTCTCCAATATGCTTGTTGTCCAAAGCTTCCATCTAGAATCATGCTGAGGCAACATCGTTTAAACCATTTAAACTTCAGCACAATCAATGAATCTTGCTCGAAAGATCTGGTAAGAGTCTACCAGATTGAAGTGAAAAAGATCATCTTTGTTCAGTCCTGTCATTGGAAAAAGCAAGAAGTTCTCCCACAAACCAAATCTGAAAACAAATATGGGAAGTTCTTCAAACCCTTCACAAGGATCAGTGTGGTCTAATGAGAGTCAGAGTAGTAATGGAAAAATACATTCTTAGTCATCGTGGATGACTATTCAAGATTCACGATGGTAAAGTTTTTTTGAATCAAAAGAATTAAACTCAGAGTTTTTCATCAACTTCTTAAGCAAAATACAGGGCTGGTCCCTCACAAAAACATCAGATACATCCGAACAGATAATGGAACAGAATTTGTCAACCAAGTTATGTCTAAATACTATGAAGGTGTGGGCATATTTCATCAAAAGTCTGTTCCGAGAACTCCTTAACAAAACGGCGTTGTCGAAAGACGAAATCGTACACTTGTGGAAGCAGCACGTACAATGCTGATATTCTCAAAAGCACTGATGTTTCTATGGGCAGAAGCTGTAGCTACTGCTTGTTACACCCAGAACCGATCCCTAATTCATACTCGTCACAACAAAACCCCTTATGAGCTTGTACATGATAAGAAGCCTGATCTTACATTTCTCCGAGTATTTGGTGCTCTGTGCTATCCTACAAATGATAGCGAAGATCTAGGAAAATTTCAAGCCAAAGCTGACATTGGGATTTTCGTTGGGTATGCTCCTAGCAGGAAGGGCTATAGAATCTACAATAAGAGAACTCGTCGATTAATGGAAACAATTCACGTCACATTCGATGAGATGCATCAGACAATGGCTCCTGTACGCATCAGTTCAGGACCCGAGCCTATCATGATGACCCCTGGACAACTCAATTCAGGGCTCGCCCCATCGCCTGTCCCTGCAACTACATACATTCCACCAACAGATAAAGATCTAGAGATTTTATTCCAACCGATGTTCGATGAATACTTTGATCAATCTACAGATAGTGAAACCAGTCCATACGCTACTGTAGTTAACGGCTCTAATTGTTTCTACAAATACATCTTTTTCTACATCGATTGCTCAAGATGCACCTTCATAAGTCATTCACTGTCATCCTCCAAGTGCCATCTCCAGTCTTTCCTCAAGGTGTTGCAGCTGGACCAACTATCGAAGACACCTCAATTACTCAAGCTTACCTTCATCCCTCAGATACCCGGTATGCAGGAGAACCTAGAACTGTACAGTAACAAACAGGGGATTTTAGTTTAGCTGAACCCAACCAAGTTTACTCAACCACCAGATCATTTCAGGAAGATGGACCAAGATCACCCCTCTTGAAAACATCGATGCAAATCCCTCCTTCGTCCCTGTATCTACCAGAAAATAGTTAGCATCCGATGCTTTGTGGTGCTGTTTCCATACTGAACTGTCCAAAGTCGAACCCAAGAACTTCAAAATGGCTGTGATAGAAGACTGCTGGTTTCAAGCCATGCAAGATGAAATTCACGAATTTTATCGACTTGAAGTATGGGAATTAGTACCTCGCCCAATCTATGTTATGGTTATAAGCTCTCAAGTGGAACTACAAAGTGAAGCTTGATGAATATGGTGATGTACTGAAAAACAAGCTCGGTTTAGTTCAAAGGGATATCGTCAGGAAGGAAGCTATTGAATATTTGAAAATCGTTATTCTCCATTTCACGGAAAACGGCCATCAAAATTTTCATGGCCAATGCTAGCAACCAAGAATATGATCATCTACCAGAATGATTCATAACTGCTTTTCGAATGGTGATCTTTCCAGAAGAAGTCTTTGTCAGTCAGCCTGAAGGATTTGAAGACCAAGATAATCCTAGCCATGTTTTATCGTCTGAAGAATGGCGTCTTTATGGGCTAAGCAGCACCAAGGGCGTGGTATGACACACTATCAAAGTTCCTTTTGGCCAATAATTTCTTCAAGGGTGCCGTGGATCCAACGTTATTCACACGCAAATCAGGCAAACATATTCTACTTGTTCAAATATACGTAGATGACATCATTTTTGCCTCAACAGATCATAATGCGTGTCACATATTTTCCAAAGAAATGAGCTCCAAATTTCAGATGTCAATGAATGTGAATAAAAAAAAAAGTGGAGGAAGAAATATAAAAAAGGGGATATTTTGGAGGGGGGTGGGGGGGGGGGGGGGGGGGGGGGGGGGGGGGGGGGGGGGGGGGTTTTTTTTGTAAGTTTGGGGGGGGGGGGGGGGGGGGGGTGGGTGTGTGGTGGTTTTTTTTTTTTTTGGGGGGGATGTGTAGTATTGGGAATTTTGGAAAATTGATAGGGGTGGTTAATAGATTTTGTGGAGAGAGTTTAAAATATAAAATATGGAATATATATATGTCCATGTAAGATAATCAAATGGTGGATCAAATTGAAACTGGACAGAGGATCTCGGGTTTCTAGTTGGAAATAAATAGTTTAGAGGAATGGTTGGCTCCCGTAAATGTACCTTAACAGCCAGTAACAAGACCTTGTATGCGCTGTGTGCATAGTTGCTAGAAATAAGGCAAACCTACCAAAAAGCAACTGAAGCTACAAACGTATCTTTCGGTACCTAAATGAACCATTAACATGGGTCTTTGTAATCCAAAGAGACAATGCTATTTCACTAACAGCTTATGCAGATGCGATCATGCGGGATGTCAGGATTCGAGAAGAAGTACGTCGGGAAGTGCTCAGTTTCTTGGAGATAGATTGGTTAGCTGGTCATCAAAGAAGCAAAGAAGCACGGCCATCTCAACAACAGAGGCGGAATACATTGCAATGTCTGGATGCTGTGCTCAAATCCTTTGGATGAGATCTCAGCTAAAAGACTACGGCTTTCTGTTCAATAAGATTCCTCTGTACTGTGATAACAAAAGTGCCATTGCTTTAAGCTGCAACAATGTCCAGCACTCACGATCTAAGCACATCGACATACGACACCATTTCATTCGAGAGCAATGGAAATGGAGTGTTGGAACCTACTATGTGAAACAAACTATCAACTGGCAGATATCCTCACAAAAGCTTTACCAAGAGAGCGTTTCGAATTTCTACTCCCACGACTTGGGATGAAGAGTTTAACCCCTGAAACCCTCAAACGCCTTCAAGAAGGAGAGGATGAGTAAATGAAGTGTCCTCATGTATCCTTTGTACACAAGTACATAAAAATAGACTTGGTAATATTTTAAGTCATTGGAATTACAAAATGGTGTGCAATTACTTCAAATTGCAACCACGGTTCTCATTTGAAGAAAGATTGTCCGTCTCAAAGACCAACTGATCCTAACAACGGGTAATTACTTTTACTCGTGCATGGATTACTTTAATCCATAGCAATTTGGGATTAATGATACGTTTCAGTGCATTTTTCTTAATTTGGAAGAGAAGTCTTCTAGTTTGATAACCAAATAATTTCTCTTAATTGATTCTTCAAAATTATTTGTGTTAACCACGGTGGTAAAAGTGTTGTTTGCAAATCCATCCGGACAATTTGACACTCAATCAATGACTACAGCTCTTTCAATAGAAAACGGGTCATCGATTGAGGGGGAGAGTGTTGTTCAAATTTAAAGTTTGGGTGCCGATTGGAAAGAGTAACCGGGTCTTGGAGAGAGAAAAGAAGCTAAGGAACCAAATCTTCAGAGCTCTCACTGCATCAGCTGATGTTCCCTCTAGCGTAACAGAGACAACTGATACAACATCAACACTTCCACCACCACTACATCCACTACAAAAACCTACAGGTCATCGAGATATTTGGGAGAAAGTTAAAGATCAGAAATCTCGAATGCATCATTAGTGGAAGACTCAGAGATATTGGCTACCAACTAATCAAGAGAAGTGAATGATTAAGATCAATATCATCGGTAATGCAACATACATCTTGTACATTCTAAGTTGTATGGAATTTGATGTTATGTGTCAGAGTATGAATCTTTCATGAGTTTTTCATTAAACTTAAAAAAACCAGGTTTTTGAGTTTAACGAAAAAATCTTTCAAAATTATCATATCTGACACTAACACATACCCTCAACGATTGAGGGGGAGCATTAATATGTTCCATACACAGCTTGTAACTAAAAATGATCATACAGTCTAGGGTTTTCAAGGTGTATTCTCCTCCCCCATGTGCTAAACATTTCGAATACCGATGCACATGTTGAGGGGGAGCTTTTCTAAAAAGCAAAAACAATCGGGTACTAAACACTTTGATAGTTATATCATAAGTACCTGATTGAGTTTTTCAACAGTGATTTTATGGCAAGGTGAACTGTACCAAAAGACTGACCATGTATTTACTTTTATCGAAGTTATAAGGATGGTAAGGTTAGGTACTCGTTCCTATGATCCTGCCAGAACCGGAGGGATCTACCCAGGGATAATCCACTAGTTAGTACAGAAGTCCTTAGGTATGATTAAAAGGAGTAAATGTGAGAACAAGGGAATAGTGCCGACTAAGATGGAGCTAGTACTGGAATATACCCAACAAGGTGCTAGTCATGAAGTCTCGGTAAGCACTGAAGGGGTTGAGGAATGAAAAAGAATTATACAGATAAAGGGTGTAAAGAAAGAAGCCCTCCATACACTTAAGGCAGAAACCGGGTCAATACATATGCTGTCAGAATCACAAGTTGATTGCTGACATTGAAGACGACATCATAGACCCAGTGATGCAATGCACAACCCTTCCCAGCCATTCGAGTTTCTCTTGAAAGAAACTGTCTCATTTGTCATAGAGACTAACATAGGAATCAACTATCTCACTACTCCGAGTAAGTCGGTATTGAAAAGGTGGCAGTCAGCTCCAGCCTCCGATCACTAATATCAAAGTGCACTTTTGAGTTTAGAGCCAAAAGATCATTAATTAATCTCGATAGGACACATTTCCATTTATCTTATCTTTCACACACTGTGAAAACAAGGTTATCTTAAGAGTCCTACGCATTATCCTTGTGATATTGCCAGAACATCCGAGTGTTACGAAGGTATTCACGCAATTTGTGGGTGAAAATAGTAATAGAATAAAAATTAAATTGTTGGGACTTAAGGGCTTCTACAAGTTTCTACTGCTGGTTCAACTTAGTACTACCAAGAGAAGACTTAGTACTGCAAATCTAAGTTAGTACTGTTAGTGTTATAGTTAGTACTGCTTATGTGATATGCATGAGATATATTAGGAATAGATATGCATGATCATGTAACGCGTTTTGTAAGCCCATTAAGGTTTCCTTGGTGTATAAAAGGAACCCTATGGCATAGATCTAGATATCAAGTTTTCATATTAGTATTCATAGTTTGCATAGCAATCATAGTTAGTATTCATAGCTATTTTGTAACTCAAAATATTATTCAATATATTGAAAGTTTAGTAAAGATCTTGTTTTTGCTGTTTTATTGTTCTTTTTAGTATTGCAAACTAGATTCAGCATAGTTTGTAGTATTTACAATCTTAGTTTCTACTATAGTTGTTTTGGATCTATCCAACACAACTAAGCTTTAACAAGCTAAGTAAGATTTGTTCAAAAAGGATCAATAAGTGGTATTAGAGCTTGTTGAAAAACTCTGAATAAAAAGAACACTATATCTACACAAGATCTCATAATAAAAGAGAATATGGAATTACAGTCAGAAACTACCCAAACAGTGTCTGCACTAAAACTTCCTATACTCACAACAGGAGACTATGATCTATAGAGCATGAGAATGGAGCAATATCTTACTCACACTCATTATGCTCTTTGGGAAGTTATTGTGAATGGTGATGCACCTGCTATTGCATCAGCTAGTGCTGAAGGTCCCATTCCTCCTAAAACTGCTAAACAAAAGCTTGCAAGAAAGAATGAATTAAAAGCAAAAAGCACTCTGTTGTTGGCCATTCCTGATAAGCATCTATTGAAGTTTCATGGAATCAAGGATGCAAAGACCTTATGGGAAGCAATCAAGGCCAGGTTTGGAGGCAACAAAGAATCAAAGAAAATGCAGAAAACCATTCTGAAGCAGCAATATGAGAATTTTACTGCATCAAGATCTGAAGGACTGGATAAAACCTATGATAAGTTTCAAAAACTCATTAGCCAATTGGAAATTCATGGTGAAGTTATCTCTCAAGAAGATGCAAATATGAAGTTGTTGAGAAGTTTACCATCAGCTTGGAACAATATTGCCTTAATCATGAGAAACAAATCTGATCTAGACACGTTGAGTATGGATGATTTGTACAACAATTTGAAGGTGTATGAAGCTGAGATTAAAGGCCAATCAAGCTCAAGCTCAAACTCTTAGAATGTGGCTTTTGTATCTTCAGAAAACACTAGCAGTACTAATGAAGCAGTTAATACTGCTCATGAAGTTTTTACTGCTAGTTCACAGGGATAAGCTGCTTCCTCAACTTATGCTGATGATGTCATGTTTTCCTTCTTTGCTAATCAATCTAATAGTTCACAATTAGACAATGAATATCTAGAGCAGATTGATACTGATGATCTTGAAGAGATGGATCTTAAATGCCAGGTGGCCATGCTTACCACGAGGGTGAAAAGATTCTTAAAGAAGACAGGAAGGAATCTGAATTTCAATGGCAAAGAAACTGTTGGCTTTGATAAGACAAAGGTTGAATGTTACAACTTTCACAGGAGAGGTCACTTTGCTAGAGAATGCAGGGCACCATAGAATCAAGGGAATAGAAATAGAGATGTTTCAATAAGAATTGTACCAGTAGAGACTCCTGCAAATGCCTTGGTTTTTCAAGATGGGATAGGTGGTTATGATTAGAGCTTTCAGGCTGAAGAAGGACCCACAAACTTTGCTCTTATAGACCATTTGTCTTCAGGTTCATCCAGTTCATCAAGTTCTGACTCTGAGGTATCCACTTGCTCCAAAGCTTGCTTAAAATCCTATGAGTCCTTAAAAGAATACTTTGATAAATAGAAAGAGCAGCTTAAAAAATCTAACCTAGAAATTATAGGTTATCAATTAGGCTTAGAATCATTAGAAGCTACAATTGTTGTTCATAAAAAAATGAAGCTGTTTATGAGGAAGACATTGCATTTTTGAAATATGATGTTAAGGTAAGAGATAATTCTATTACAAAGCTTAAAAATCAGTTAGCAAAGGCTTTAAGAGAAAAGGATGATTTGAAACTCAAATTAGAAAAGTTTGAAACATCATCTAAGAATCTAACTGATCTATTAAACAGTAAAACAACTGTTAATATCAAGACTTGTATTGGTTTTGACAGTCAAATGACTGAGAATGAACTGCATGATATTCATAAGAATAATAGTGAAGTGTTTGAAAGTGCATCTGATAGTAGTGTGAATGAGATTAAAGAGGAAAATAATCAAGTAAATTATAGGTTCAAGAAGGTTGAGGGATATCATGCAGTTTCTCCTCCCTACACTGGGAACTACATGCCCTCAAGACCTGACTTGTCCTTTGCTGGATTAGGTGGATTTATGTCTTAAAGACTATTGTGAGTGAAACTATCCTAGTGTGCCTAGGAATGAAATCAACAACATCTAATCATAGTAAGGATAATTTGGAACAACCTAAAGATGTTAGGCCTAGTGCACCTATTGTTGAAGAGTGGGAGTCTGATAGTGATGATGACTGTGTGACTAGACCTTCAATTGAACAAAATAAACCTAGTTATGCTAAAATCAATTTTGTTAAATCAAATGAAAATACTAGGAAATCTGTTATTGAACAAAACACAAATAGGCAAGTTGAAAACCTTAGAAAGGTCAGAAGTACTAGGTTGAGAAAAGAAATGGAATGGAACTATGACTCAAAAACTAAAGGATGGTTTTTGAGTTCAATAAGAAAGCTTGTTGTAAGTTGAATCTTACCATTTAATTAAGGACTGTAACTTTTATAAGAATACAATGGTTGGAAAATCTATGTTGAATAATATGGGAAGGATTACTGGTCAAAGGGAAGTTAGACCGGTATGGAACAATGCTCAGAGGGTGAATCATCAAAATAAATTAACTTACCCAGATCCTAAAAGAAATCTTGTTACAACTGCAGTCTTAACTGACAATGTACTAGTTAACACTGCTAAACAAAGCTCCTCAAGAGCAGCAGTAACAAATAGTACTGCCAGATATGTTAATACTGCTGCATCTAACCGAACTGCTAAATTTTGTGCAAATCCATGTTCAAATGTTTTTCATAAGTCACATTCATCAGTTAAAAGGACTATTTATTAAAGAACAGCACCTAAAAACATGATTTTAAAGAAAAAGTTAATAATGCTAAGGTAAACAATGTAACTACTACTGGGACAAAAACAGTAGTTAGTGTTGTTCATGAACATGAGGAAAATGTTATTAAGACCTCAGCATGCTGGATTTGGAGACCAACAGGAAAAGTAATTGACCATATCTCCAAAGACAGTGGATCATACATGCCTAAAAGATTTGACTATGTTGATCCTCAAGGCAGAATCAAGTCAGTGATGGCTTGGGTCCCTAGTCAATTACCCTTTACCATATATAAATATAAGTATATATATATAATATAATAATAAAATAATATATGTTATATATATATATATATAAAGGTATCTATATATGTATAAATATATAGTTATATATATATAATACATGATTAAATAATTATATATAATATTATATAAATATATAATGAGAATAAAAAAATTCACAATTATAGTAATCTGGGAGTATGATTCCCGGGTCGTTTCCCCAACGAGGAATGCAATTGAAAGCCGAGAGTCGTTTTGATATGTATGCTTGAATGGAACAAGATTTAGATTGGTTTTCTAAAACTACGGGAAAATTAAGGCAAAAACTTAAAAACAATTAAGGTAAGACAAATTTTAACTAAAAACGCAAAACGGGAATCCTAAACGAGACCTAAAAACCCTAAATTATCAAAATTAAGTCCTAAATTGATCTTTTTGGTTTTTATAAGTCTTAATTAACTAAAAAGCTAGAACAAAGAAGACTAGACTAAAAAACGAAGGTGATTAGGGCTTGAAAACACTAAAAACGTGAACGTTCATTAAAAAACAAAATTTTGCAATTTTAACCTTACGAAAGCAAATCTAATTTTCTTAGATTCTAAACGTTAAAAGAAAATTTTCTAAAAAAGAATTATATTTTTTTGACATTTTTATAATTTTTTATGAATTAAAAACGATTTTAATGAAATTAAATGTTTAAAAATACTAAACTATTTATAAAAATTCTGAAAAATAGCAAAAGTAGCTTGAACAATGAGGGATCTAATAAAAATAAGCTTGTGAAAACAGCTTATCAAATAAGTAGTGAAATAAGCCAAAAACGGCTAATAAGCTAAAAGGCCTAAAACTACTATAAAGAATAGATTTTGCAAACATATACCGAAAAAGACCCAAGGGCGAGTTGGTAGAGTGTGTGTGTATGAAACGTTTGGTTGTGGGGTTGAGGTCCCAGGTTCGAGCCTTGCTCACCCGGGGCTTCCCCTACTCCCAAATGCTTTTGTAAATTCCATTTTTTTACAACTTTTTAGAGGGATTACAAATAACCAACTTTTACAAAACAACTTTTTTTATAAACCAAAAATAAGCACGAAATAAGCTGTTAAAATGACATGAATAACTAAACAACTCACTAAGGCCATAATATGCTAATTGTTTGGCAAATTAAGCACTAATAAGCTAATGAAAACTTAAAATAAGCTAAGACAGATAAAAGGGCATATCTAAAAAGCACTTAGGAACAAAAATAAGCAACTACAATAAGCATAAGAAAAGGTGGCATTTTAACAAAAAGCTTAAAACTTAGAAATATTAAGCTAATAAAGCAAATAACTCTAACTAAAGAGAATACGCAAAATGTGCTTAGATCTAACATAACAAGATAAACTAAACGCTATAAAAAGCAAAAAGAAATAGCTAAAAAGCCTAAAATAAGCCAAAAATCAGCTTTCTGGACCAAACTGATAAGCCAAAAGGGCTAAGATGGGCTTTTTCTAGCATAAAAAAAGCTAGCAAATAAGGATTCTATGGCTTAGAGGCTTAAAACACTAAAAGAATGGCCAAAAACTACAATAAGCAACAATGATAAAGCATTTTTGAAATTCAAAAATAACACTTTAAAAAGCTTCATGAAAAGGCTATCTCACACTGATTCAACACTTAGACAAATATTTGATACTTTTTGCAATCTTATAACAAACCACACTTTTTAGCTTAAAAATAAACACACAAAACCGATCTTATGACTAAATAACCCTACAAACATATAAACTTAGGACCTCAAAGGGAACAAATAATCCAACACTCAGAAAAGCCATTTGTTTATAACATGTTTTAACACATGCATAAACACAAGAACAACACAAAAACAACAATAAGCAAAAGCACAATCAAATAAGCAACTAAAATAAGCTATAAACTAACAGTTTCAAACATCAAACTCTTAACACCTTAAAAATGAGATTTAACACTTAAAAACCTAAATAAACTGAATTTTAGGACTAATTAAAGCTAAGCTAAACTGACCCAAGAGTAAAGATGCAGATTTGACCCATTTAGACCCATAAATTAGGTTAAACCAAACACCCCTTTAAAAACTGTTTTAGTTTTTTTTAAAGAGATTAATGCTTATTTAAAGCACACATTCAAAAAACCAGATGTTAAATAAGTAAAACAAGCAATATTAAGCAAATCTTAATAACAAATAAGCATTCAAATAAGCTGAAACAGATTATGCAAGTTTTAAGCTATGTTTAGACAGATTTTAATAAAAACTTGCAAACAATATTTTAAAACTACAACTAAGCATTCATAAGCATTAACTAACAATAGCAAGCATAAATAAGCAAATAAAAATAGTTAATAAGCAAGAATAAACAGTTAAATAGTAAATAAGCTTAAAAAGTGAAAATAAAAACTTACAAACACCCTTGCTCAAAACAGGGTAAATAATCAAATCTACAAGCTCTAGCTTGTCAAAAGACAAGCTAGTGAGGTCTATAAGCTCTTCCCAAGCTAGTTAGTGTGAGTGAGTCTATCATCCCAAAGAACTGAGGTGTTTTAAGGGGAAATGGATCTTTTTAGTATTTTTTTAGATTTTATAGAATAAAAATGTAATAAAAGAGATTAAAACAGTAAACTAAGGCTTGATTCAAGAAACAAAAAGCTTAGTGAAGCTTTTAGGTAATATCTACAAGCTGCATCATAGCTTAAAAAGCTTAACAGGTTATATTAAATGATCAAACAAAGAATCTTAAAAACAATACCTCAAAATTTTCATTAAAAACTTAAACTTTTACAAGGAATTTGAAATACAGAATAACTTAAAAAAAAACTTAAATGAAAATACATTAAAAAGAGACTAAACAATCTATATAAAAAAACTCCCCTTCACCACAAGGGTTAAGCCCTCTATTTATAGGTCGGATAGAAGGACCTAGATCCTTGGCTTGGTTTTCTTGTGTAAGAGGAAAAGCAGCATCAATCTTGGCCCTTCAAATCAACTTGTGCTTCTTTAAATTCATCTTAGCCATTGGATGTGTCCACGTAATCATTCCCCAATGATTGCCTTGGATCGCCAACGTGTCAGAGCCCAAATACGTCACTCATTGCATCATTATTGGCTTCTAGAAGGGGTTTTAAGTGGGTTTAACCTCAGGGTAAGAGTAATTTTGAGGATGGAGGGTGAACAGTAATAATGGGGGTGTGAGCGGGAAAAGGGGTTATCCTGTTTGTTTGATTGGTGCAGGGTAACGTTTTAGTGTTTGTCAAAAATGGTCCCTCAATTGTTATATAGAGGTTTGCATTAAAGTCCTTAGGAGTTTTAGGTTGGGGATTGCACCGTTTAGTCCTTTTAAGGACTAACGAGGGGTAGGTTTTAAAGGGTTCGGGATGAGGGTTATAAAATTGGTGTTGGCTAGTGTTGTTGGGCCGGTATAGATAAAAATGGTGTTTGGCTTTTATTAAGAGCTTAAAGCCTAAAGATATAAGTGGCTTACCCGGGCCCACCTAGGTTGGTACGGGTTGGCCCACTTTGAAATTTAGTATTTTCGGTTCTGTATTCGATGCTCTTCAATGTCTCATCCTGGGGTTGACTTTGACTTTTTGACTTTTTGTTGACCTTGATTTGGACTTTTTGACTTCTCACCGTCTTTCTGTTCTCGTGTTCGGTTTTGTCGTTTTGGCTTTGATTTTTGTCTTATTCTTAGATATCCATTACATGCATAATACAAATGTAAAACTTACAAATACAATGTATTTTTGGTACGTTTTTACTCATTTAAGTCTGGTTTTAGTGGTCAAAGGTATGTGTAATTAAACACATACCAAAATCCCCCATACTAAGATATTGCTGTGTCCTCACGCAATGCTATAAGTAAGCACTTAGAAAAATAAGAATCTCGATCCTCCTCGACTAATTACCTCGAAAAGTAGCTAAGTGTTCATCGAGGGGACTTAAAGAATCAAGAGTTTTAGAAAAGCCCCATTTTTACCATTTTTAAAGATATACACTTATTCCTACTAATTTTTTTTATTTTAGCAACTAATTAATTTGACTTTTGTTATTTTCATAACCGTTAGGGATCATAAAAGAAGATGCATTTCGATCTGAGAATGCCCTAAAAAAGGATAAATTCATCGTCCTCGACTTTTCACTTGCTCCAAAGCAAGCTTAAAATGAAATCACAGTTAAATATCAGTTTAAGAACTAACACTACCATTTTTTGCACTTGTAAAACTATTTACTCCCGACAATTATTATATCTTAGGTGAATGTGCTATTTTGAATTTCAACCATGGATCAACGTTTTGCAAAATTCTATATTTCACGTTCCACCCGAGAATAATAAGTTTGAAGGCGAGATCATCCCATGTAGCAACTTTCTTCTCGGCACATCCCAACCTTGCGGCTAAGTGACCGGGCTTTTGATACCCCACAAAGACTAGTATCAGGACTCACGGACCTTAGGTTTCAAAAACTCTTAGGTTTCCCGTATATACATAGCTTATTTAAAAATTTAAAATGAAATAGTCAAAGTTGAAAAGCATATTTAAATTTAACAAAAAAGAGATCTATTTATTAATTCACACATAATATTAAACATTGATGCAATTGTAACCCTCGACCTTTTAGAAGGCTGCAACATCGGTTGTGAGCCGGCAAGATGCAGCAAACTTTTATCAGTCTAGGATTTTTATTCTTACTATGGGCTTTCTTTAGAAGGCTGTAACATCGGTTGTGAGCCGGTAAGATACAGCAAACTTTTATCAGCCCATAATTTATATTTATTATATTTTTCATTTTTCATCATTTTTTTATAAAATTTTTATTTATTTATTTTTTTTTTTAATTACTTTATATAGAGAAGACTTCTTTTTGAAAAATTCAAGTATAAATTTGAACTAAGACTAAAATTTTTGCTATTAACTACATAAAAATTGTTGATTTAAGTTTAATTTCCAAAAATAGCACGTATTATTAGTCCGGTTAAGAGCTTATGGGAGAAAAAGCCACAAATTACATACATGAGCTCTTAAGAGTTCCAAATAATCCTTGTTTAGCATCCAACTCATACTTAACACTATCATTTTTTGTTCTTCGTGAATTTCTGCGAACGCTTAGCCTAAATGTTAAGGAAACAAGCCTAGAGCAAACACCTCGATCGAGTCAAAATTATTTATTTCTCATTAACTCAGCAGGAAAGTCAAAATTATGACAAAACACTTATTTTATTTTTGAAAATTTTAAAATTTTTTCATTTTTTTTTTGAAATTTTGGTGGTAAAATCGAGATTACGCGAAAACAACAGCTGCAGGCACAATCAAATCGATAAATCCCCCCCCTCCATACTAGAATTAAACATTGTCCTCAATGTTTTAAGAAGGGTCTCTACGCAAATCCTAAGCCGTTTATTAAGTATGCTTAAAGATAAACGTTAGTCGATAAGATTAGGATATTGGATTTCCCAAATGAAGCTGAGGATGAGAAGCTCTTGTGATCGAAGGACAAAACCACGAGCACGAGAGGCTTCAAAATCCGGGCAATCCTGGATATATACACAAAAACACAAGCAAACGAGAAAGGTAGAGGCGAGCCTCATCACAACAAAAAACACTTATTCATTACTACATAATATAACTAAGGATAAGCATGGGGTGCCTCCCACGAAGCGCTTGTTTAGGGTCACTAAGCTTGACCCAATCCCCGAATTCATTTGTCCTTGGGGAAGGTTTGGAGATCCGGGACAACCAATTTTGGTACGTCCCCTCCAAAGTAGTGCTTAATTCGATGACCGTTCACCTTGAAATTTGGCCCGGAGTTTTGAGATAACTCAACGGTGCCATATGGAAAGACATGGGCAATGGTGAATGGTCCGGACCAACGGGATTTTAACTTGCCCGAGAACATCTTCAATCGAGAGTTAAAGAGGAGGACTTGATCACCGACGTTGAAAACGCGGTTTTTGATCTTTGAGTCATGGATCCTCTTTGTTTTCTCTTTATAGATCAAAGAGTTCTCATAGGCATGATCACGAAGTTCATTTAGTTCATTGAGTTGAACTTTACGGTGATCACCCGCGGTCTCAAGGTCAAAGTTTGCATGCTTCAAGGCCCAATAGGCTTTGTGCTCGAGCTCGATCGGTAGATGACATGCCTTTCCATACACGAGCTTGTATGGGGTACACCCGATGGGTGTTTTGTAAGCTGCACGGAAGGACCAAAGTGCATCATCTAGTTTATTCGACCAAGAGGCACAGTTCTTGCCCATGATCCTTTCAAGAATTAGTTTCAAGCCACGATTGGATACCTCAACTTGCCCACTTGTTTGTGGGTGATACGCGGTGGAGAGACGGTGAGTAACTCCGTATTTAAGCATGACCTTTGCAAATTGGTCATTGCAAAAATGGGTTCCGCGATCACTTACGATAGCACGAGGGGCATCGAATCAAGCGAAGAGAGATTTAAGAAATTTGCAAACAACTCGGGCGTCGTTGGTGGGGAGTGCTTTTGCTTCAACCCATTTTGATAAATAGTCGATAGCCACGAGTATATATTTGTTCCCTCGTGAAGACGGGAATGGCCCCATGAAACCGATGCCCCACACGTCAAAGATTTCATAAACTTGGATGGAATTTTGAGGCATTTCATCACGTTGCGAAATTTTTCCTTGACGCTGACAAGTGTCACATCGGGTGACCGAGTCATGGGCATCTCGGTAAATCGTGGGCCAATAAAATCCTGAGTCAAAAACCTTTTTGGCGGTGTAGTTGGCACCGTAATGTCCCCCGGTGGGTCCACTATGGCAAGCTGTGAGGATGTCAACAGCTTCTTGGCCTGCAACACACAGCCGGATCATTTGATCCGCACATATTTTGAACAAATAGGGGTCGTCCCAAAAGTAGTGTTTAACATCCTTGAAAAACTTGTTCTTTTGTTAGTACGACATCCCTTTAACAATGAAATTCCTCGCGTGGTAATTTGCACAATCGGCAAACCACGCGGTACTTGAGTCACCACGAAAAGTCACCATATTAAGTGTCTCAAGAGGAAACTTTTCATTTATCTCCTTTGAGTCGAGTACATTTTCATAAGGGTTTTCTAATCGGGAAAGATGATCGGCCGCGAGATTCTCGACCCCTTTTGTGTCAATTACTTTGAATGTGAACTCTTGAAGGAGGAGAACCCACCGGAGCAATCTCGCCTTAGAATCTTTTTTTGCAAAGAGATATTTTAGGGCGGAGTGATCCGTATGCACTATGCTTTTGTTTAAGACGAGGTCATACTGAAATTTTTCGAAGGCATACACCACGGCTAACATTTCTTTCTCCGTCGTGGTGTAATGCGATTCCGCCTCGTTCATTGTTTTGCTAGCATAGTGTATAGGCCTAAAGTGTTTTTCATGATGTTGCCCCAAGACTAAACCTATGGAAAAGTCGCTTGCATCGCACATAAGCTCAAAGGGCAAGTCCCAGTCTGGGGCAATTAAGATTGGAGCTTCAATAAGTTTTTTCTTTAACGTTTGAAAAGCTTGAATACAATCATCGGAAAAAATGAACGGAGTATTCTTCTCAAGAAGATGAGTCATCGGTCAGGAAATTTTGGAAAAATCCTTAATGAACCGTCGGTAGAAACCGGCATGACCGAGAAAACTCCGAACACCCTTGACGGTGGTGGGATGAGGTAACTTAGCAATCACATCGATTTTAGCTTTATCAACCTCAATCCCTTTTTTGGAAATCTTATGGCCAAGGACAATGCCTTCTTTTACCATAAAATGACTTTTTTCCTAATTTAGACAAAGATTGGTGTCTTCACACCTTTGAAGCATTTTGTCTACACGAGAGAGGCAATTTTTTAATGAATTCCCAAAGACTGAAAAGTCGTCCATGAAGACTTCCATCGTCTTTTCAATCATATCATGAAAGATAGCCATCATACACCTTTGGAACGTGCCCGGTGCATTGTATAAGCCAAAAGGCATGCGACGGTAGACGAACGTTCCGTAAGGACACGTGAATGTTGTCTTTTCTTGATCATGAGGGTCGATGGGAATTTGAAAGTAACCCGAGAAACCATCGAGAAAACAATAGTATTCGTTTCCCGCTAATCTCTCGAGCATTTGATCCAAAAATGGTAGTGGAAAGTGGTCTTTACGGGTGGCTTCATTTAACTTGCGGTAGTCAATGCACACTCGCCACCCCGTAACCAATCGAGTCGGAATCAATTTATTTTCATCATTTTCAACAACGGTAAAGCCACCCTTTTTCGATACGCAATGTACGGGGCTCACCCAAGGACTATCCGAGATCGGGTAAATTAATTCGGCGTCAAGAAGTTTTTCAACCTCCTTTTTGATGACATCGTGGATCTTTGGATTCACCCGTCTTTGGTGTTGAACTGCTGGTTTGTAGTTGTAACACCCCCGAAATTCAGGACAACGCAGCGGAATGATAACATTGGGGTGCTACTTCAGGACACAAAACACAAGTCACGGAAAACGACCTCAAAAGAGATGTTTAATAAAATGTCACATTCAATTTAATTAAAAATGTCAGAGTTA
>BQNB010088053.1:0-27759 GCA_026074375.1 Tanacetum coccineum | reverse complement strand
CAAAAAGCGATAAACTATTCAACCCCCCTTCTAGTTTTCCACAATTATGTTTATCAATTTATACTTGTTTATGTGCTTTAGTATGCGACCTATCATTCAACTAGATCTTGTAATACAAATAGAGAGTTAGCTAGATGCCAGGATAGCTCTCTATATCTGCAATTTATATATCTAGAAGAATAGGATCTCAAATAACGTGTTGTCTTTACTCTTAATTTAGTGAACAAGTTAGACTAGCAAGTGACCTAGGATTAACAAATAACGTTCTGATTCTATGAGTAAAGATTTGGACAAGTGGACTACTAGTATATAAAGAGCCATTAAGCATTAAGTTAGTAAAGTCTCCATGAGCTAGGATTTGATAAGATCACCATTATTTGATTCCTAAGATAGATTATAATTAATGGATGTATACTTATGAGAAATTTATGAATTGTGACAGGATTATTTGAATAACGTTTAGGAAGAAGTCCCGTGATTCGATAAAATCGAGTCGAGTAATATAATAAGAAGTTCCCGTTAGATATAAAAATTGCTTGAGGACAAACAATGATCAATCTACCGGTTGTCGTATCCCAACGAGAATTGAATTGAAAACCACGTTTATGTTTCAAATTTTAAATGTTTATATATATATATATATATAAAGATATGCTTGCTAAGTGAAATGTTTAGATCCTTAAGTGTGATATAATAATTAATTAAGCTCTTATCGACGAACCAATTTCTTTCTAATAAATCATTTTCTCACAACGTTGGTTTTTATTAAAAACAATTTTTATCAAGAGATCGATTACTAAATTAATGCCTAATTATTCAAATGGCTTTTGCATGCTTGAATAACCAAAATACTAATCTAAGTAATATAAATATCACTAATCAATATATCACTTAACAAGCATATATAAAATCTTCTCACTAAGCATATTAATCACCAAATAAGCAACAAATAATCTAATAAGCATAAGCATATTATAAAACTACAAATTAAGCTACTTTTTACTACGGATTGAAAAAGGAAGAAGATTAGAACCCGAATGATGAAATCGATACGAATAAAACCACCCGCTTTAATAAGCTAAAGCAAATAATCAAAATCGATCTAGCTTATTAAACCCTTAAGCTCTGGCCTTAGATGTAGAAGGATGGAATAAGAAATAAAACATGAAAAGTTAGGACAAAATAAGCTAATAAGATGAAAACCCTTTTAGAAAAATAAGTTATTTTGAAAACTATATTTTGTAAAAACTAGATTCAATCTAATAAGTTATTTTTGAAAACTATATGTAAAACAAATTAAATAGCTAATAAGCTATTAAAACTTATTTCGAAAAAGGGAATAAGATTAAAAGCTTATTAATAAGCCGAGACATAGAATAAGCTCGTGGTACCCTTATGTATTCGAATAAGCCCTAGCTTAATAAGCTACAAGAGAATAAGCAAAGATTTAAACTTTATTACTAAATAAGCTAGAAAAAACTAAAAGTAACAATAAGCTTAAACCAACAGCTTATTCAAGAATAAGCTAGATCTAAACTTATTTAAAAGCTTATTCGATCTAAACTTATTAGAGAATAGATAAGACAAAACCAATAAGCTATTAAGTAGCTTATCAGTGTTGTAGTTCTTCCATAATAAGCCCAGGAAATAAGACGAATAAATAAGCTCAAGAGGTGGCTTATTTTGATAAGCCAAGAAAAAAAAGAAAAGAGAAATAAGCAACTAGAATAAGCCACAAATCTTTAAAACTTCTTCTATTAATAAGCTACTCGATCCAATTACAATAAGATAATAAGACGGAAACAACTTTTATAATATTCAAAATAAGCTAAAAGACATTTTAAAATAAGCTACACTAATAAAACTACACTACTATTTTTTATCTAAAAACTAACACCCTCAAATGCTTGATGCGTGCTCCATTTTATAGAAAAAGGTATGGAGGGCATTTTCGTCCTTTCAGTGAGCCATCCAATCTCGTCTAAGAAAACAGGGGCAATTTAGTCATTTTGCACCCCCAGTAAATCATTGGCTGCAACATCATATGAGGCAGGTTGGCAGAGGTCCGATCCGCCAATTGATGAACGCAAAACGCTTCTTAAATTCCCTCATACATTACTCGTACTGCATTTGTGAAATATTTGATAAAGGCTCTGCTACGTGTCGGCATTTGATTGGCTGAAATTAAGATAGTGGGTGAGAGTAGGAGAGATCACTCGCCACATTAAATTAATTTAGGCGAGTGCGTCCCAAACGCCAACAAGTTTGCACAGCAAATGAATTTATTTGATATCACAATTCTTTCTTAGGTCGAATATGCACATCATTTCTTGGGCCGAGCTTTAACTTTTGTCATGGGCTGGATTCTTTAACAAGTAGCTTTAAATCTTAGGCTTTTAATAAGTATGGGTCGGTCTGACCCATATAAATGGTGTCGGGCCGGCCCAATAAAATATAAAGGCGCCGTCGGACTCGTAATCTCGTGCTTTTTCCAATGGTATGCTCGGGGAATTTTTCTGATTTCGACTAGATCTCGAAAAACGCGTAAACGTCATCGAATCTTAGCCGAAAGTCACCGTTTTTGCTTTGTTTTTAACCCTTTGTACCTGCAAGACATAATAACACAAAACAAACATATTTGCAATATAATTAAGCATATTTTAGTGTCATTAGTCCGTTTATTAGTGTTTTCTGAGGTATAAATGATGTGTGTTTAAGCACACATCAATAACTATTCTCATCAAGCTCATAGTAGCGACTTATCCTAACTCAGCATAAAAAAGTTCCAAAAATTTCTGGAACAGAGCAGTATGGGTGCGGAGGAAGTCACACACTTCCGCACTATACTGAGAAGGTTTAGAAAGAGGATCTTTCTTTAAGGATTTACTTTTGTGCAGCGGCACGGAAAGAGGGAAAGCGGTAGCATCAACCCAAAAAAAGTGATCATTCTAGTTTTTTACAGAATCTAACGATTTGCTATAACAAATAGGAGCCGAGTCGGAACGCTTGCTAAAAGACATCCAACCCTTATTTTGGGAATTAATATAAAATACGCGGAAGTTGCCAAAGGTGGGTTCAAAACCATGAACGCGACATAAGATCTCAAAATGAGAAACTTTATCTGTGCCAAATACGGATAATTAAGAAAGATTGATGCGGAAATACTTAAGATTTAAATAGATTAAGATCTTATTATTATAAAGGAAAACCTGTTTAAACCATAATTAGTTTGAAATCCTTTCCTAAAGAGACGATATGCTGAGAATAAGGTCCACATTAAGGTTCTAATTTTGCATGATTTAGGGGTTATCCTTTTTATTTCATCCGAAACAACTCAACTACGAGTCCAGAGACGGAGGCTTTATTTAGATAACCTCGGAGTCGAAATTTGGCTTTATTATTATTATTATTGCAACATTATTAGCCCTCGGTCCTTTAAACAACTGCAACATCAGGAGTGAATCGACCAGAAACATTAGTCTTATTTCGACCTTGGTAATTTCGTCGACCTTTTTGAAGGCTGCAACATTGGGAGCGAACCGACGAGAAACAGCAAAACTTTTATCAGTCCTCGGATTATTATTATCTTGTTACTTATCCACCCTTTAAAGTGACTACTGCAACATCGAGAGTCGAACCGACAAGAAAACAGTGGTGCTTATTTAGGCTTCAGTTAATTCACCATATAATTTATTTATTATTTATTATAGCCAAATTTCAAGTCCCCCCGTGCGGTCTTTTCAACTACCTAGAACGAACGGGAGCGAGCCCGTCAAGAATCGGTAGCCATTTTCCTACAATACGTGCAGAACCTCGATGTGTACCTTACTTTCAACCAGCAGAATCTCTATGAAGATCAAACTAAGAAACGCAAAAAACCAAATCAACTTTATTTAGTGAAAATTATTTTTTTTATAGTTTTTAAGCTCATGAGAGCAAAAAGCCACAATTAACCTCTATGAGCTCTAAAGAGATCCAACTACTCCACATTGTATGCATCTATACTTATATTTCAATTTACCATTTTTTCGTTACTTTTGCAAAATTTCTAAAGTCTTGCAAACAGCTTAGTCTCGAAAGATAAGGGGAACAAGACTGTAACACTCACCCCCCCCTAAAAGGGTCGCAGCGTGAATAAGGGTCTGGCGTGTTACTACAAGATCAGATAGCACAAATATATCATAACGACACACAAAAAGTCATATAAAATGTACAAGTGGATTAAATTGAAAGACTTAATACAGCAATCATAATCTTTGTCTTGTACAATTCTGATGAATATTACAAAAGTAGTTGACAATGAACAATTCCTCAAAAGATGATGCAAGCCTAAATCTTTAAGCGTGCAATCCAAATGTTAACCCAATGCATCCCTGGCATCTCCCATGCATATTGAACTCCTGAAAACATTGCTTAAAAACGTCAACAATAATGTTGGAGAAATTAAGGTTAGATATCAAAATATGTAGGACCTGCAATACTTTTATAGAAGTGATAATGCAACACATGCACGCAATCACAAAACTAAGATTACATTTACTCTAAGCACAAAAAATGACACAGAAGCTCGACAGTCCTTGTTCGCATAAGTTAATTGCTACTCCACCCGCAATGAATTGTTTTAAACCCGAAAAACATCCCGAAATTCACATGCTATAAACGTTCGTTTCTCGGTGATATCTAGTCACCCGAACAGGCGAGGTACGTTAGTCCCCCGAATAGATCTATTAAATAACTTTCGTGCTCACACTAAAGTTATTCCCAACTACATCTATGCAATGACAGTACATGAAATTGTTAGCTTAACAGGTTATCGCTACATTATGCAAACGAGTAATCACTACTTAGCGTCCATTTTGTAAAACAAAGCATGTTTCCACCCCATAATTTATAAAAATCATGAAATACGTAAAAATGTGGGGCTATGAACTCACCTGGAGTTCAGGTAATCCAAATATCGCAGATAAAGCGTAACGTACAAGATCGAAAGCAACCAAAATTAAGGCATAGGTCGTATAAGTAACCGAGTACTTGAAAAAAAAAAAAATATAAGTCTTATAGTTGTTATACATCGTACTATCGTTTCGGAAGGCTATCAAAATCTAAGAGGTCGTGTACATTTACGTTCGAGGAGTTAGGACGACTTTAAATCGTAAAAACAACGAACTCGTCGAAAACGCCATCCTAAGAGGCTCATTATGAAAGCTCCCTCGTAATATAGTACTTTGGATAACCGCATAAATTCTATATACTTCAATCACCAACTAATGGTTTTTGGGTATAATTACGTTTACATAAGTAAAACGATTAAAATTACCGTTTTTAAGTAAAACTACATAACTTTTGGTTTTAAATCCCGATTTTTGACGTCTAAGCCCACTGTCTTCGTAGTAGACGAGTGATCAAAATTATTCATTTTCAAGTTATTTTGATATTCGTGCGATGAATAGTGTTTTACTGTTCAACAGACAGCATAGTTTAGGTCGTTTTAGTTAATTAGCGTAAACTACGTAATCGAAATACTTATTCGTTTAAAGCCCTAATTATAGAGATTCCTTCGAGACGTCTCTGTTATTAAAGATTTATATATTTTACAAAGTTGGTCCTGCTGATGAAAATAACTTTTACTCGTTCAATTCGAGATTAATAAAATTACTTTATAACAATAATTATCGAAAATGTCGTAGTTAATTCATTATAGGTTGCCCGTTTTTAGCGATTCTTTCGAAGTCATCTCGTATTAAAAGTTTATATCATATTAGATGTTTTAAAAACTGAAGTTGCTGAATGAATAGTATTTTTTAAAAATAGTTTTAATAAAAGAATAACTCGTTGTAAACTTGTATTTAAACGTATCTTTTTCGTTGTAAATATCGTTTTTTTGATTTCTTATCATTTTGGAATCGTCATGAGGCGTAATTATTTTTATATTAGCTTCACCTACTGTATGAAACCAAGAAAAAAAAACCCTTTTATCATCCGAAGTAGTTATTGAGTTTATAAAAGTTTGTTTTATTAACTTTAATAAACCCTAATTTAAAACTAACATTTTTAAAACTAAATAACATAATATCATAATTATATGATCCATTATTTTTCATGATATATATGACCACAAAGACATAAAAAAAAAGTGTATAATTTCATAGACATTAGTAAAAAACCCATTTTACATATTCAAAAAGTCTTAAGTGGTGAAATAGCCATGAAAATAACATATACACATTAAATAATGATAATAAAAAGTATAAAGGAATTTAGAAGGACCTTAAGTGATGATGTATGAGATAAAAATGAATGCTACAACCCGTGTTTAAGCCTGTTAAAACCCAAGCTTGCACTTAAAGAAAACCTTGAGTTTTCCAAATAAAAATCCCAAATTTGATTTCATTGCATATTACTTCAAATGTTATTCAATGGTTGGAAACAGACCTTTAGAATGACTTAAAAATAGAATGTGTAGAGAAGAGGTATAGGTTTAATAAAAATTTTGTATGGCTTGTTATAAAGGGGTGTGTGAGCCGATGCTTATATGTGAGCTAAGAGGGAGTATATGTTTATGATTTTTGTGAAGTGTTTTTTGCTTAGTATGGTTTATCTTCTAGAGATACAAGTATATAAGGTATTAGGATTAGTCAAGGATACAAGGTAAGGTTTCATGGATGGGTCATGGTCCTAGGGGAAGGTTAATGAGTCAAAGAGACAAGATGACTAGGTATGGTGTGGTATAATGAAGTATGGTGTTCATTTGACCAAAGTGGAAGAGTTTCTTGTATATATGCTAAATTTCGGCATACACATATATATGATATATATTTTGAGTAAACTTTATGTATTGGGTATAAATGTGGGTATTTGTTGAAGCGTAGAAAAGTTTTGGTGGTTCCGGGAGTGCCTAAACGCAATTTATCGCGAAACGTATACACTTTACGTATCCGATAAAAATAAAATGAACAAAGTTAATAATGAATCCTCCAAATTAATTACTTAACCCTTGTTTGATGGAAACATTTAATTGTTGATGCCGTTTACATGTGAACGCTATTTTTAGCTTACGATCGATTTAGCATAACATTTATGATTTTAAAAAGCAAATGCGTACAATACAAAAGGTACATATGATTTATCGACGTCGCAATGACTTGAAAACCACAGGGTTTTATAGACTTACCCCCAGTTAAATGAGCCTTGTCCTCAAGCTCACGATGAGCACTTGACGACGGTAGTTGTACCTATAGTGAAAGGTGTGGATATTCTTCTAGAATTGGTCTTCCACGATTCCCACGTGAACTCAGGACCTCTTGGAGTTCCCACGAAACTTTTGACTAGTGTATCCTACTTTCGATTCAACCGTTTAACTTCACGGCCCCACTATTTCTAATGGACCACAACAAAATGAAGCTTGTCATCAAGATGAAGTCCATCCAACAAAACGGCTAATGGTTCGTCGGCATG
Organism: Tanacetum coccineum; assembly: GCA_026074375.1. NCBI lineage: Eukaryota > Viridiplantae > Streptophyta > Magnoliopsida > Asterales > Asteraceae > Tanacetum > Tanacetum coccineum. The sequence goes on along the minus strand of BQNB010088053.1, from coordinate 20,304 downwards.
ACACTTTCTCAAATTAGATACATGAAATGTATTATGAACTCTGCTCAATTCTTCTGGAAGTTCAAGCTTGTAGGCAACTTCTCCAACCTTTTAAACCATTAAAGTCCAACATAATAGGGGTTTAACTTCCCCCGTAAGCCCAAAAACGTACGAACCACCTTTCAAGAGTGAACTTTCAGATAACTTTTATCCCGACTTTGAATTCCAATGGTTTACACGCATCAAGATCAGCGCAACACTTCTGTCGATCACTAGCAGCTTTAGCAATCCTCTGCATGATCTGATGATTTTTCTCATGGTCTCTTGAATCAGTTCTGGACTCGAGTATTATGAGCTTCTCCAACTTGTCATCCAACAAATAGGTGAACGACACTTTCGACCATAAAGTGCTTCGAATGGTGGCGGCCTTGATGCTAGCAGTGATAGCTATATTGTTTGAATGAAAACTCTACTAATGGCAAATGGTTAATCCAACCCTTCTCTAAAGTCATTGGCACAAGCACAGCAGCATATCCTTCCTCGAGAGTTGAATAGGTCCTCTCGCATTGCCCGTCTGATAAGAGGATGGTACGCAGTACACCATATCCAAATTAGTACCCAAAGACTCAGAAGTGACCTCCAGAAATTTGAATGCGAATCCGGGTCGCGATCACAAATGATTGAGACAGGTATTCCATGTCTCGTGACCACCTCCTTTAGGTACAATCTTGCAAGTTTATCCAAAGGATCGGTCTCTCTCATCGGTGTGAAGATCGCAGACTTAGTGAGCCGGTCAACGATCACCCATATTGTGTCATAGCCTTGGGACGTCTTAGGAAGCTTGGTGACAAAATCCATAGTGATGTTGTCCCACTTCCATTCGGGTATCTTGGGTTGTACCAACAATCCTGATGGCCTTTGATGTTTGGCCTTGACCTTAGCACAGGTCAAACACTTGCTAACATAAGTGGCTATGTCGGCTTTCATATTGGGCCACCAATATAGCTTCTTCATGTCTTGGTACATTTTGTCAGAACCCGGATGTATAGAGTACTTTGATTTGTGGGACTCGTGCATGATTACAGTCCGCAAATCGCCATAACAAGGTAGCCAACTCCTGCCATTGAGGCATAGGGTTCCATCCGTATGTGGTTCTAACTTTTGTTCTCTAATTGCTTCTGGGAATTTAGCATTTTCAATCAACATTCCCCCAACGTCTTCACTCTTAATGTTCTCTGGTTTTCGCGCTTCAGTCTGAGCATTTAAGATCTGTTTGGGAAGATCCAAGCTAATAGTCATGACTAAGGCTCGAACTCTTAACGGTGGTTCTCGTACTTTCCTGCTCAAAAGCATCAGCAACGAACATTTGCTTTCCCCCGGGTTGAAAACGAAAACCGCAATCGTAATCCTTAGCAACTCTAAACCATCGGCGTTTGGGGGTGGGGGTTGGCCGTCATGTTCAACTCTTGTTGATCTAAAATGTGTGCAAACTCTTGTATCGGTGAACACAGTACACATATTTCCATATAAATAGATGTCTCCAGATCTTAGAGCGAACACACTGCTTCCATTTCTAAATCTAGAGTATTATAGTTCTTCTCATGAATCTTCAATCAACTAGGCGTGATGCATAAGAAATCACCTTTTTCCTCTTTGCATCACACAGCGCCCTAACCCTTCTGTTAAGCGTCCGCATATGCGATGAAACTTCCGCTTTCCTTCAAGGTGAATGCAAGGATTGGTGCACTGCACAACTTTTGCTATCAACAGTTGAAAAGCTGCATCTTGTTTTCCCCCCTATCTCAAACTTGACCTTCTTTGAGTAAGCTTAGTCCATTGTTTTGGCGATCTTTGAAACCCTTCAATAAAAAAAGAAATCTTCGGTAATACCCTGCAAGACGCTAAAATTGACGAATCATCGTAGGTGACTTAGGAGAAGTCCAAATCCTTAATGGATACAATCTTGGCTGGGATCTACATTGATTCCTCACTATCGATCACGTGACCGAGAACAGTACCTTAGAAATCCAAAATTCACATTTGGAAAAACTTGGCATACAACTCTTCCTTCTAAGCATTTCTAAGAGATGCTTAAGTGTTTCTTATTGTTCTTTATTAGTCTTCGAATTATCAGAATATCGTCAAAAGACAATCACAGAATGTTATCCAGACATGGTTTGCATACCCCGATTCCATAAGGTCCATTGAAATACGCGCAGGTGCGTTTGTCAATCCAAACAGCATAAACTGAAATTCATAATGGCCCATAATGAGTTCTGAAGGCAGTCTTTGGAATGACTCATTCTCGCATCCATCAATTGGTGAATAACCTGACGCGCCTTAGTCAATTTTCGAGTAAAGACAACGACCCATTAAGCTGGATCAAATAAATCATCTAAGAAATCCTTGGGAGCAGATAACGGTTCTTCACTGTTAGTTTATTCAATTCACCGGTAATCCAATGCACATGCCGGAATTATATGCCTCTTTCTTCTTGATCATACAAAGACCAGAGCTCCCCAGGGTGATGAACTGGGTCTTAATAAGCCTTTATCGACACTACTTTCATTGCTCAGATAACTCTTTCATCTCGGAAGGCGCCAATCGATAAGGTCCCCGTGCTACACGTGCAGCACCAGGTACCAGATCAATTTGAAACTCCACTTGTCGAGTCGGAGAAGACCCCGGCAAGACCATCAGGAATACATCGGGTAAAGACTTTTGAACTATTGGTACGACCCTCAAGTCGCTTCTTCTCCACTTATCTCAACCTCCTTTGGCGAGTAAAAAAAAAAAAATGTGCCAAAAAGATAGGAAATCCTCTTTGCATGTACTTCTGCGTTTTAGTGCATGAAATGATATTTAATCGTGTCGTATTTCCCTGATTACTTCCATCATCATGTATGATTAAGGTTTCATTTCCCCAGGGAATGCGGACAATCTTCCCGGCACACACAATGACCGCTTGGTATTTTGCCAACCAATCCATACCGATTATAGCATCGAAACTACCAAGTTCTACAAGCATTAAGTTTAGGTTGAATGGGTGATTTAGTAAACTCTCTAATGGCGAGCAAATTCGATAGCGAAATTGTCATAGGGCGACTAGTAATGTGTCTTGGCTTCTCGGCTTAGGATTTGGTATAAGATGATGCCAACTTTATAGTAAGACGGAGTGAAGGTCTGCTTAGTTAATATGGTTACTAATTTGATTTCCAAAAGTAAACGCGTTCTATGAATACACACACAAAACATGATATAAGTAGAAAATTGTTTCCTTAACAAGAGATTTTTAGAGTGACTACTCTCAACACGGCATGGTATCTTCCTGAATTATACATAGTTGATCAGGCCATGTATAATTGAGGACTAACGATGCATTGCTCATTTTCGTCAAAATAGCGTTATAATTTTTATGATATTCGTGAGAGTAGTTCGTAAGAGTAAGTAAGGAACCTAAGTTAATATTGACAAAATTCTCATAATATGATAATTTGATGGATAATTTAAAATCATTCGTACAACTGAAATTTAAGGGAAATACAACGAGGACTCCTAAGGAGATAAAGTCTAAGATAGTTTCAACTTAGGATTTATTAGGCAAAGCGAGACAACTTTCTCTTTTAAGCTTTGATCTCATCTTTAAGGTTGTTAGGGCCTTGATCGGTTTCCTCTCCTCTTAAGGTATACACCACTCTATGTGCTCCAGTACCTCCAATTTGGTTTTTATGGCTTTGGTTCTTTCGCTCTGGGCAATCCCTCTTGTAGTGCCCCTGATTCCCACATTCATAACAATTATCCTTAGACTTGTCCCTCTGTGCCTCTTTGGATTTTATGTAGTATTGTCATTTGTAGGTCTCCAACATTACGGACCATATGGCCAACAGTTATTCACTTGTAGGCTTTTGGGAGCACAAGGACCGATCATGATGAGAGTTGCCTTAGGACACAACGTCTTGGACCCGCCATAACATTACTTCTCCCCTTTCCCTGCAGTGTAAGCTTTGCCATATATTGCCTCTTGTTGGCTGTTGTTGGTTCTGAGGTTGTTCTAGGAAGTGTGAATCAACTTCCTCATGTTCTCAGCCTGGCGTTCCAGAAAATAGTTCTAATCTTTTTGTCCCACGACATTTCGAAAACTTCAAACTCACTTATTGGACACTCACTCGGAATGTCGCTCCTGACTTCCACACTCCAGAACTAGTGTGAGTTCAGTTGATATCTACACATAGGATTCCTACACTCCCCTCCCGGGTTATGTGGCCACCCTACTTTCAATCCCCGCCCTTTACATTACATTGCCCATTGTGGTTACCATCCCCACTTCCTCTTATTGTTAGAATTATCTGCTACCTTGCCATTCTTGTTGTTCGGTCTGGCTTATTTACTTACCGGGCCATGTTGGTTTTCCTTCTCAATAAATGGCAATAAGCCTCGATAGCATTGGCCCACGCTTGAGTCTACAACCTGCTCAATTCCTCAACACACATCCCTTGATCAACAGTTGTCATTGTTTCCTGAAAGTCACAGGGAACAAAATGTTTATGAAGTTTCATTCAACGGGAAAATCATGACACTCCGTGATCCCAACCAGTAGGTAAGGTGAGACCACGTTATGCATAGATATAAGATAAACGCCAACCAAGGCATAAAATAAATCCCTATCGTATACATAGCAGTGATGCATTACAACAACGTAAGATTAATAGCTTAATACCAAACGTTTTTAACATGATAAAAGAGTATCAAATCACCAACACAAATAAATAAGCGTGTGGATTTGTTGACATAGCACAAATCACCAACAACAAATAAAAATAAACAGAAAATCGTGTAGATCTGTGAACTACCAAAAATCATTAGACACCAATAAAAATAAACACTAAAAAAAATATGAACTTATATTTATTAAGTAAACTTTAAAATTGCATAGATAAAACTCTCGATCGCTAGAACCATCACAACTTTTTGGAGATGAGCAACATTTGTTGTTGTTTAATGGGAACAATCAAACGTAGGGTGTGATAACAAACACACATGTGTATTGGTAACAAAACAAATGTAGCATAGTAGGACAACAAAACTAACGATCGATTTGTAGATTGAGTACTTTATATCTAATTGTATTTAAACACCATTTTTTAGGATAGGTGTGATGTTGGATAGGGTTTTGAAGGGTGGATTAGTGGAGGCGATTCAACATAGTCAACCTAGGTTTGAGGATTATACAGCTCCGATACCATGTTAGACAATGAAAACCCCGTTGGTTATGATTATTATTCATGCACTTTATATAGAGATTACATGAGTAAACCCTAATGGACCCAAAGCCCACAGGTCGGGCTTAGGCCAACTAACCTATCACATAATAGATATGACATTTATCGATCATGAAATTATCAATCAGTAGATGTAAAGATTTTCTCGTGAAAGAGAAAATTCAATTATTTAGGAGGATCCCTAGATCAAAAACTTTGTCTTCATTTCTGGAAGGAAATGAAAGAAAAGTCTCGATCTCAGAAGGATCAGTCAGGAAAAGAAAATATCTGACGAATAGAATAGAATAAAAGTCATCCATAAGGAGAATGGAAAATCTCTTAGAGTGAACTCCATTGATGGTGAATATTTCGGGATCAAAAACTTTGTCTTTATTTCTGGAAGGAAATAAGACTAAAAGATCAATCTCAGAAAATTCCTCAGAAAAAATGGAGTCACAATCGGATAGGAGGAGAGGAAAATCATTAAGCTCATTTATTGTAAGTGTCCCTTAGTTGATGTTTCAGATACATTTCTTCAAAAGTCTAGTCAACTCTCCTGGATTGTCCTCAGAATCAAAGTAAAAATGATCATACTCCGGTGGAGATATGATGTGAGCGAGTTCATCGGCGAACTCCTTATGATAAAAATACTCCTATCGGCAGGAGGAAGTTGATCAGTCGAAAGATCAAAATGAAACGATTCATATTCAAGAAGAGAAATATCAAAATGAGAATGCTACATGCTAAACAGCCACTACTCTTCTCTCGATATGATGCGACAACAAAACAGAATGAATTCGATATTCTGGAAGATAATGATGAAGAATAGAGAAATGGTAGGGGGGTCTACCCACTACTCTACCTTCGATAGTGCAATGCAAATGTTTCATAATCATGTGAAGAATCATTAAAATGAGAAAGAATGGATTCGTCTCCTACACGAAGAGGTAGACCACATTAAGATTTGGTTGTTATGTTGGATGGGGTAATGGTGTGGCGATGAGGGGACATGTGTCCCCCCCCCGCCACTCAAACAATGAATTAATTTCTGAATTTTTAGCACTTCATCAAAACGATCCTCGCATGTGATGTCAATGAAATTAATCATATTAATCGACTCGTTTCCATGCTTATGAGGATGTCTCGCAGTGCTTTCAGCATGAAAGATCAATTTTCATCTCTGTCTCTCAGAAAAATCTCTTCTTTGTAGACATCGACTAGAGCACGAGACGTCCTCAAGAAGGGTCTCCCTAAGATAAGGGAACACAGGATCGGACGTCGGTAGTCGACAACAACAAGTCAGCCTGAAATTGTAAACTTACCTACTTATACGAAGACATCCTCGGCTATACCGGATGGATAAGCAATAGACCGGTTAGCTAGCTCGAGGGTCATACGTGTAGGTACAAGTTCAGGAATTATCAATTTTTTCCATACAGAGAGTGGCATGAGGTTAATGTTGGTGCCTAAGTCGGCTAGTGCCATGCATTTCTCAAGCTCAGGAAAGTCACAGGGAATGAGAAATTTCCCAGGGTCTCCAAGTTTCTTGGGAAGCTTCTTGAGGAGGACTGCTAAGTAATTTTCAGTCAGAGAAGTATTTGCCAATCCTAATAGTTTCTCCTTATCGGAAAGGAGATCTTTTAACATTTTATGGTACTTTAGCATGAGAGCTAAAGTTGCGGCAAGACTGATATTGAAGTGAAGTTTCTTGAACATTTAAGACTTTATAGGACTTCGAATATTCAAACTAGCCTAAAGCTTGATCTCTTATCAACCTCAAAGGATAAGGAATTGTGGCAGGTTGATGAGGATTATCGCTTAAGAGGCCAGACGGTAAAGAAACATGAAAGGAACTCAGAAGATCAAGAAATATGAAGACGGTTGAACAACGGAGCGGGTGACTATCGTCGGTACTTTGGAGAAGTAACCGTATTTTCGTGATCGTCTCCGGGTCTCGTTCCACCTCCTTAGAAGAAGAAGAAAGAGGAGGAAGTGGAACTGAGGGTTCAAGTCTAAAAAATCAACTAAAATCCGTAGTGGTAATTGCTTTGATTTCCTCTCTATGGGAAGTGTATAGGTTGTTGCTAGGGCAAGCCAACGCCTTAGGTCTCGTACGTTGAAGAGCCATTGCATAATCACTAACGCCATCAAATTTTCCATTTGGATATGTTAAGGTTAGTAGTATGTTGAATTTGTTGGTTTATTGTGAGTTAGCATTTGTTACATCTTAGCTTCATCGGTCTCAAAGTGTAACATGCATTTCTACCAAAGATGAACATTCGGCTGACTGATATAACTTTGGACTAATGGTTTTAATTGAATATGCCCTGATTTTGATTGTAGTTATTACCCAGGTTAAAAATCGGGTACTCCTTTCGCATAATAACCTCGATTTTTAGAACCTTGATTAAAACTGATTTGGTTTCTGATTCGGTGTCTGTATTTCTGTTTTGAATATTTGATAATATCTTGATGTCTTCCCAGTTTTAGATTATTAGACTTGGATGAAAACCAGGAGGTCCAAGAAAAATATTAGAAACGAAGCTAAGTATAATCACGAGGTTTCCCTTGAGGTTGGTAATGCATTACCACCTGAATTATAGTTCCCCGTAGTAGCATATACGTCCTGAGTGTAGCCACCGACGGCTTGACACTCGAAGTAAGGATGTGGACCACCATAAGTCTCGCAACCTTCTAGTATAGCATAAACCGGCTTGTTCATAGAAGAAATTTGCTTACTTAAGGCATCCCCTTGTCTAGAAAGAGTCGTGATGTGCAACATGATTGGATGAGAAACTCACTTGCACACGAGCTTGAGGTTTGTTCCTATGAAGTTCAAACCTTACATTAGTTTTCAATATGAGGTCAAAAAAGCCTCTGTTGGGTATTCTTTCAAGAAATTCCCACCAGCAGTAGAGTTGAGTGAATCTTGATCCAATTGATTCAACGCATTATAGAACGTATCAATTTGGTGAAGAGGAGAAAAGTCGTGACGAGGACACTTGTTTAGAAGATCTTTGTATCGGTCCCAGGCCTCAGTAAATGTACATCAACCCCATCTTTGTTTGAAATCTTGTTTATTTCATTTTCGAAAGGAAATTGTAGTTCTTAAAGGAGGAAATAATTGATTCACGAACTTTGATACAAGATCGTTCCAAGTTGTGATAGAATTAGGAGGTTTATTTTCCAGCCAAGTCCGGGCTGCTCCTTCAAGAGAGAATGGAAACAATATCAACATAATAATGTCATGCGGGACTTGATTAAGTTTGACTGTTTGAGTAAATCTTATTGTTGAACCGATGCGAATAAGAATAAAGCGGAATCATCGTATATTCAAAACCATGAAACGAGATTGGTGGTAGACAAGATTAAGCACTCCGCGAATCTTTAACTCAAACTGATTAGTAAGAACAGGGTACAACGATGTGCATCCCCCACGACCATCGAGGTTGCCTAAGTAACTCCTCCATCGGACGGAGATCTGGATTCGGGTTTTGAAGATTAGGACCCACTGGAGGCGGTCCTTGAACATTATTAGGATTATTAGCCATATTTATCTCTTCAAAATCGATTAAAAGAGACGGATCACCAAGATTTCGTCGTCGATTTCGGATAATGCTCTCTGGATTAGTAGACGGAGGAACGAGATAAGAAGAAGAAGAACGAGTGCTCATGCACTAAAATAAAAATAAAAGAAAAATATTTTTGGATTTTTTTATAAAAATAATGAAAATAAAATATTTTTGGATTTTTTAATATTTATATAAAAGAAAATAAAATAGAAATGAAAAATATTTTTGGATTTTTAAAGATAGAAAAATAAAAAATATTTTTGGATTTTTATTTTTATAAGTACAAAAATAAACTTTCTAACGAAAGATCTACAGGCATTAACCTCGAAACACCGGACGGTGAAAATCCGTCCAACTCTCACTCCCGACAAAACGGCGCAAATAACAGATTCGTCAAAACTTATCGGTAATAGTAGTATTCCCGTTAGATGTAAAAATTGCTTGAGGACAAACAATAATCAATCTTCCCAGTGTCGTAATCCCAACGAGAATTGAATTGAAAACCACGTTGATGTTTGAAATTTTAAACGCTTAACTATAGAAGCATGAGTTAATATTTTAATTTTTGGTAATGGAAAAATAAAATAACAACAAAACTAGATTATTACTAAATAACAAAAGCAAGGCAATCGAACGAAGCGATATATAAAAATATATGCCTATGCTAATGACATGTTTAGATCCTTAAAGGTGTGAATTAATTAAATAATAAGGCCCCTTATCGATGAATCAATATCCGTCTAAATAATTATCTTCTCACACGGTTGGGTTTTACATGAAAAACACGGTTTTATATCAAGAAATCGATTACTAAATTATATTCCTAGTTATTCTTATGGCTTTTGCCCGTTCGAATAACCAAAACACTAATCTAAGTAATCCAAAAATCACTAATCAATATTTCCACTTTTGTAATCACACTTAATTCATCAAACACTTTATCACTTAACAAGCATATAAAAAATCTACTCATTAAGCATATAAAACACCAAATAATCAACAAATAATCTAATAAGCATAAGCATATTATAAAACTACAAATTAAGCTACTTTTTACTACGGATTGAAAAAGGAAGAAGATTAGAACCCGAATGATGAAATCGATACGAATAAAACCGCCCGCTTTAATAAGCTAAAGCAAATAATCAAATTTGATCTAGCTTATTAAACCCTTAAGCTCTAGCCTTAGATGTAGAAGGATGGAATAAGAAATAAAACATGAAAAGTGATGAGAATCGTTTAGCCCATCTAGGATTAGTTTTACGAATAACATTAACACGCAACGAATAATAAGAAACAGATAAAGCATTCAACAAGGTTTTTATGACTACTAAACATTCAAAGGCCTACCATTAATTTGATCAAAAAAAATGGTTACAAACAGTACCAAGGAACCCAATCCTTGAGGCTACACTAACTAAACTAATAAACTAACAACTAACTATTAGAGACTCTCATGTGGTAGAGATTCAACTAGATGGATTATAAAACTATTCACCTTAACCAATCACTTATATACAAGAGAGGCTAGGGTTTACACAGAAAACCTTAGTCAAACATAACATAAATGTGTAATATAGTAACTTTCCAACATCATTAATGTTTTAGTCAAAGTCCGAACATGTCATATAATGTTGAGTTAGTAACTTCCAATCAACAATAATGTTTTTAAGGTCAAAGTCCACATATCAAATTTAATTCCTTCTTGTTTCATTTATCTTCATATAAGGCAATGTAGTATTTGTATCATCAAATCATAGATCCCAACAAACTTCCCATAATTTGATATTACAAAAATATCTCCATAAATGAAACAATCATCAAAGCTTCCCCTTGACTTAGATCTCATTGACCATGCCACCAACATAAAATAATAACTGGCAAATCACGAATCTTTTCTTTTCCCCTATTATTGTAATCATCCAATAGGGGTACCATCTGTAGATAAGCAATTTTGTGATACACTTCCCCTTAAGAGGTACAGAAGTAGATGGTGTAAACATGTTAACAATAAAGCTTCCCTGAAATATGCTAACCATACTCTTGAATCACTCGAAACGTCATAGGGATCTATGTATTATCATGATGACGAAAACCGAGTATAACTAATTTGATGAAGAAGTAGAATCTCCCAAACTTGTGTCTTATATCTTTTACTATCAACGACTTTAACACATGACTCCTAAAAGTAAAAGCAGACCGCAATCTCTTGACAACGAATTCCTCATTCTCAATAAAGAGACACAAAGCACAATATAAACGTAGACTCCTTTAAGTGATTAGCGAATGTGAGCCATTGAGCACCTTAAAAAAATCACACTTCCTAGATTTTGCAAGTCTTACGTCACCATATAAAACAAACAAGTTACACCTCACTGCTAAAAGGTATGATAAGAACACCGTATCTGTGAAACTCAACTACGAACATCAAATAAGCCATAATCAACTGTTCAACGGAAATGCACAACTTACAAATAATCTTCAAAAAATATTATCCATAAATAATAATAATAAACAGTAGTGAAATAAACAGTGTCCATCCGAGATTCAAACCATCACAAGAGCAACCAATTGATACCAGAAACCCTTGAATAATAACAATACTAGAAGATCGTATGCAACCCAAAAAGGTAAAGAAGGATGGGGTCATAAAAGATTGTTATAAGCAATTTACACTCCGAAAACCCCCAATCAACTTTTACCACAAAATCGGTTTCTTGAAAATTAGGGTGTTTAGGGGTTATCATTCAAAAACCTAGAAATCCTAATCGAGAGCCACCTAGGCTGCTGATACCAATTGTTGAGAATCGTTATTAGCCCATCTAGGATTAGTTTTAGAAAAACATAAACACGGCTAGTAGGATAAAAAGCGCAGTCGGAATAAATAAGAACAATAATGCTATTCAACAAGGTTTTACTACTAAACAATCAAGGCATATCATTAATTTTGATCAGAATAAATGGTTACAAACTGTAACAAGGATCCACAATCCTTGAGGCTACACTAACTATCTAATAGACTAACAACTTACAAATAACCTCAATGGAGAGATCTATCTAGTGATGGATTTATCAAACTATTCACCATAAACCTCATCTTTATATACTTAGAGAGGACTAGGGTTTTACAAGAAAACCTTAGTCAAACATACATAATGTTGAATTTTTATAATCTTCCAATCATCATTAATGTTTTAGTCAAGTACTCATGACGGAATATAAACACGATAAGGAAACCTAACCTAGTGGCCTAAAGGAACGTGAAGCAGTAGAAGGCGTGGAAATTGGTTGACAGAGCTCGAAAATTTCAACAATGGCGAAAATGGGAGATAAAAGGAGAAACAGTAAAAATGAGGGGGGTATTTATACCCTTGATATATTAAATTCAAAAGAGATAAGATGATGCCACGTGTGAACCTCTAAATAAATCAACGGTCAGGATAGGTGGTAAGAGAACATGATGACATTTAGGTAACTGCCACCACGTCATGTCATTCAGAAGATGAAAGGTTAGGGTAAACACATGTCACCCAAATCCTACCTAACTAGCTAAGGAGAAGTCACGGAGAAATAAACGGTCTCAGAAAAAGGAAAACGCGCGGTACAAAAAAGTCTAGCAATATTCACCGCATGCAGCGTAACGCCGCACGCAGTAAAATACAAAACTGAGGGGACTTGATGACGTATAACGGGTATGACAGGCTTTTGGGGCTGGGCCGTACCATTACAGCTGGGCTCTGACCCAACAAATCAAATAACAAGTATAACGGGTCGAGATTAAGCCCAAGACTACACTGGCGTGACCCGGATACAACAAGACGGACGCGGATCGGTTATAAGCCGCTTCCGTAGGCCATCCGCGGACCAGCTAGTGTCTGCGGAAGGGAATCCGTGTCCGCGGTCACGATTACTGCGAATCCTTGCCCGACAAAGGTTTCACTCTGGCAGTTACGATTATAGGCGAAATACTAGGAAACCCTAGTACTAGACTCCCCTATAAAAGGAGCCCTCTGACACACCGAAAGGTACAACTTTCTTTGACTCCTAAATACACACACATACTTCTAACAACATGAATTCTTACTCTCACGCCGGAGTCTAATCGTGAGGTCTGTCCCCACGGTAAGACTAACGGTTTACTCTCACTTGTGCAAGAAATCATCTCAATCACTTCGTTTAGTACAAGATCTAATCTGAGAAGAGCTTGAAGGTCCAGCCCAACAAGCGATCTAAGCCCGTCTCACAACCCGTTACATATTTTGTACTAACATATATGTTATGGGCAAAACTAATGTCCCTAACAAACTACATAAACTAATGTGTGTAAATGTGTATGATCCGGGAAAATACTAACGTGCTTATTGTCACATCATGTTTATACGCATCCACCGTTACATGCATGTTTATTTTATAAATCTGCAATACATGAATTTGTAGTATATTCTTTTTGTGTCATAATAATTTAACGTGGCACTAACGCTGCGTTCTCGAGTTTTAAACCATACGAAAAGAAAGTAAAAGAAAAGAAAAGAAATGTAAATGAAAGAAAATTTTAAGTAGTTAGTAAAAATATTTGTGTTCTTGAGTTGAAGGAAAATAAAGGAAAAAAGTTGATTGAATTACAATTATACCCATGTTTGAGAGGTTTCAAGTTAAAAAAATATGGTTAATTATGTCTTTTAACATGTAAAAGATTACTTTCCTTCCATTTCCTCCCATTTTTGGGAGGAAAGTTTTAGTTAAAAATTTCCTTTCATTTTCCTTCTTTTCCTTTCTTTTTCTTCCTTAAAAAAAACTCAAGAACACAAATTTACTTCAATTTTCTTTCTTTTCCTTTATTTTTCCTTCAAAATTGAACTCGATAACACAGAGTAAGGGGGGAGGAGTATATTAAGTTATTGAAAACGCTTGTTCAGAACCAATAACAGCTCTATGCTTCTTAGTGAGCATTAAAAATTAGCATTCCTATAAAATCAGTCAAGTCCACCGCGCCTTTTTTGCCCATCGACACAAGATAATCAAAAATCTATTGCTCACATGTAGGACGCTACCAAACAGCCACCACATACACCGCTCTCCCAGACACAACCATATCAAAAAATTAAGAAAACTTTAATAAACAAGCAAATAATGATTACAAGTATATAATATAATATAATACGAAAATATATGGACGTTTTAAGTTAGTTTTAACATATTTTAACTAACATTTATCCCATCATCAATTCAAATTGCCATTAAAAACATAAAAAGTTTATGACAAAAAGAAAAACTTTTGTTTAGAATTTTTTTTAAAAGTTCATGACCACGGCGGGTTTGATCAAACTGGTCGCCTCGTGTCCACATGAAAAACCGACGGGTTTCAATCCGGTTTCTTAAACAAGCACAGAACCCCCGGGTCACATCGTTTTCGGCCCGTCTCACCGAGCCGGTTTCTCAACGGTTCAACCGGCCGAGTCAACCCCGGTTTTTAAAACCATTGGGTTCTTGTTAATAATAATCTTAAAAGTATATATGTATAAGAATATTTTATAAAAAGATTTTCAAAAAATATAAACAACTTAATATCTTTTTTAAACCATAATGAGAGATCATTTTTAAATAATAAATGACATAAAAAGATCTTAGTATCTTTAAATTCATTCATTATATTAGACACAAATAATGCATGAATGTGTATTTAGAATAACAACATATTTATTTACCATAGTGAGAACAGTAGGTATACCCGCTTGGCTTTGCTGGCGGAACCGTTTAGGAAGAGAAGCGCGGGGTTAGAGCTCTGTTAATCTATATCATCGGGCGCAAAGGGCAAATACATGATTATAACTAAAAAATTGCAGAAAAGGTTTTTCAGAAAAGAAATAACAAATACATATTCTTACTCAAAAAAACTAAAAAAAAAATTGTAATATTTCTTTTTTAAAGAAATTAGAATAAAAAAACCACGGTCGGATACCGTGGTTAGCCCGCGGCCGCGGTTCCGGCTGGTCAACAAGTACATATTCTAAAAACATATTAAAAAAATTCTAATATATTTATGTTTAAAAAAAACCGTCGAAGTACCAGGTCGGCACTAAAAAAACAATTAAAAAAAATCCCAAAACTAAATTTAAAAAAACAAAAAAACCCGGATCGTAAACACAGTTAAAAAAAAATTCTAAATATAATTATTGTTTTAAAAAAAAAATCTGGTTCGGAAACCGGTGTCTGGACCCTAAACCAATATAAAAATAATCCTAAAACAATTTATTTTTTAACAAAAATCACCGGCGGTACTCAGTCAACGTAAAATACAAAACGGCGGTCCGGTGGAGTCCGGGTCGGTCTCACGTGTGGCAATCGATGGTCTTATTAATGGAGCTCCCCCAATAATTGTATAGTTTAGTAAGTAATAGTAATTAGAATTAAAAAAAAAAGGAAAGACCATTTCAATAATGTGAGAGTGGGGCCACGGAGGTCAAAAACATTGAATGCAACCCATATTAAAAAAAATGGTAAAAAAAAAAAAAAAAACCTTTTATTAATTTGGTCTGGGCCGGGTGGGGCCGGGTCAAAAACATTGAATGCAGCCCATTTATTGGGCGGGTCAGGTCCCAATAAATGTATTGTTTAGTAATAAGTTTATCAAAAGGTTTACGAATTAATAACATTGAACACTTATAAAACTTTATAAACTCTAATCATAGCGGATGATCTAAGAATTGTGGTTAAAAGGTACGTTTTGTTTACCATTGCTATAGGAAACTATATTATTCAACGGCAATCATATCGAGTGTTTGTTGTAAATGTAGAAACTAAAGATACAACTTGAATTGATTATAAAACAAAAAGAATACAACTAGTATTTATAGGACAAACAAATGGTGTAACCCTAAAAGCTAAACGAGCCTAAACAAGTGGGTCGGGCCAATGGCCTTTATTAACTAACATCCCCCCTCAAACTCACAACGCAGCACTGAACATTGGGAGTTTGCCAAACATAAAATAAACAAAAATTAAAAAACAAACACAGAGCGGATCGTCCCAGAGTGCAGACTCGGTGCTAGACGAAGTCTCAATCCGATGCAATCCAAACTGTAATAAGGTGACATTAGTCAAGTCTCAAACGGACAGACCAAAGTCACTACAAAACCAAAATCAGGGCAACAAAATCATAGAGCTGAACGAGAGCAGATGCAAATTCAGATGGATGCATATTCAGACGGATGCATATTAAATGCAGAACAAACGAAACCGGGTGGAACCAAAATATGTTGTTGATGCCGAGATGCTACACATAACTACTCAAGACCTTGTCGGATTAGTTAAGACTATAGCATCACCATCACAACACTAATCCAAAACCAAACCAGCCAGACAATATCCAATGCAAACCGAACAAATATCAAATACCAATACCAATTCTAATACCAATGCCGATGCCGATGCTAATGCTAAAACTACAACTATGGATATCAACTTCCGATACCAATGTCAATGCTAATGCTAATTCAATGCCAATGCCAACACAAAACTAATACTAATACCAATCGAACTCGGTGCAAATACTAAATACGAATACCGATCCAAATGCTAATACCAATATTAATTATAACCGAAACATACAAAACCGTTTTTACCAAGCACGGAAGTACCAAACATCGATACCAATACACGTGTTTCCAAGAGAAGAATGACATATACTTTCGATCTTGTTGCCGAATGCCAATTTAACCAGACATCAATCCTGATATCGAACCAAAGGAATAATTAAATACAACCACTATGCTAAAATTCTCACGCAAACCATAAAAAAATCCAAAACAGATCTAACCAAATTCATATTAACCTCTACCGACCCATTAACACCTACTCATATATTCAATTTACTCTTTATTTACTTAGAACACCAAGAAACAATTACGGAGTAAATAATATCATTATAGAACAAAGAGAATACAACCAGTATTTATACAACAAACAAAGGCACTACAAAATTTGTGACATTTGGTCACTATAACAAGTGTGAGCAAAAGATATGAAAATAATAACTAAAAGCTATTTTATCAACTCTCACTAAAAAAGAAAGAGTAAGTAATAAAGGGATCATTAAAAGTTCATTCTTACACAATAATAAGTAAGCAAAAGGGTCAATTTTTTAGTGTCTTTTCTCTTTAGTAAGTAAAAGGTGTCAATCTCTTTTACACAAAAGTCTATTTAAAATCTTTTAGCCACTTTCGTTTACAACTAAGAGTAAGCAAAGGTGAACAAAAGAAATCTTTTAGCTACTTTTTTTTACAACTAAGAGTAAATAAAGGTAGTCAAAGGAAATCTTTTAGCCATTTTCTTTTACAACTAAGAGTAAGCAAAGGTAAGCAAAAGAAATCTTTTAGCCACTTTTTTTACAACTAAAAGTAAGCAAATATAAGCAAATATAATATTTCAGCCACTTTCTTTTACAGCTAAGAGTAAGCAAAGATAAGCAAATGAAATATACAAAAATCATATTCAAAACATAAATATTTTCCAAATTCTACTTTCTGGTTTTCCAGATTCTATATTATACCAAAATCATATTCAAAACAGAAATATTTTTCAGAATTTGATTTTCCGTAATCTAAACACGGTAATCTCATTCGGCATATAGATCGTTTACATTAGATAAAAAAATCCAATAACACTTCTAAACTTCTTAAAACGTAATCGAATTTAAAATAGAAATACTAAAATATCAACACATAGAAAAATATCATATGTTTGAAAAAACAAATCTGGGGTTGGTTACGATTTACAGAAAATGAATATCTTTAAACTTGCAAGTGACATAACTCATCCGTTGACGATCTTCATCTTTCTTGTTACATCAGAAAGTAAAAACGAAAAGCATTAACCAACTTCATATTGATTAAACAAAGAAATACGACATAAAGAACAATTTCAGGTGACCCATACTAAACCTAAACTGACCCGTACTAAACTGACCCATTAAAACTAGTATGATTGCAACACATCTTTTGTAAATGGTAGCTCGATAAATGGTAGCTCGATCACGACCAATATGTGAACTGGGACGGAATACACTACATAGAGGCTACTAATTAATATATTGCGTCACAAATACTTACGGGAAAGTTTTCAGATCCACCCTTTGCTGATAAAATGCCCTTTCTTCACTAATTATAGACATACCTGGCGACAATTGACTACTCGCTGTTTTAACTTCCTAAAACACCAAAACTCATTATCCGACATTATACCGCTCATAACAAACTGTTGACGAAGTTTCATCAACTCACTACAAAAAATGATCTTTATTGGCCCTAAACTTGTGAAAATAGATGATTTGTTTTGAAATTAGAAACTTGCCTGTCCTCCTCCAAAAACTTTTTTCGAAGCTGCATTTCGGTTGAGCTAAGATGAGTAATCTTTTTAGACCCCCCGAGAGATGTGACAGCTTTATCTGTTAAGTAAGAAAGTGCAATTTTTTAACAAAAGTTGAACGTTGCATCTCTTATTAATGTATATGAATGTGCAGTCAACTCTTTGCAAACCAGCCATAAAAAACATGAGGAAAGCCTTGTATCTACAATACAGTGTAGGCCTATTTTTCTATTATGGTGTGAGCATAGTAGGATATAAGGCTTATGGTTCAGCCGTATCAGCCTATCTTCTTGAAAATCTCAATGGACCTAAGTGGGCTAACATAATACTTATATAAATTAGTACAGGCTCAGAATACTTATGAATATAAATATAACCGGTGACAAAAATCTTCGTTAAATATTAGGAAAGAAACTGTCAGAATACTCACTTAATTATGTTTTTACTAATATCTTATTAATACATACATATTAAGAGGGGGACTAATCAGTCATAGTACAATAATACCCCAAGCGGTCCAAACTACAACTATATGGTCACTAGCAATATGTGTGCTATTGATCATCTATTAATAAAATTGTAAAAAATTTCAATTCAAAGTTTATCAGCTACCAAGGTAAAATGAGAAACTCTAGCAATCGTCAACTATGAAAAAAATTAGATTTATGACCTAAAACCTGAATGAAATCAGAACATATGACTCAATTATAAAAGGATTTAACTATTCAAGCATGCTATTTTTGAAACCTACGACTATCTGATATTCGTGCCCAACCACTAACTAAAGATTGCTTTCTACAACGCCTAGAAGAGATTCTTATCAGGAACTAACGCAATTACACAAAGTTGGATAATAAAATTAGACTTTGTACCTAATATTCAACTAGTAATTATATTGGAAGCTTAAGTGGACATTTATCGAACGAATTATTCTTTCATGTACAGCTAATAAAACTTATACTACAGAGTTTAGTATAACGTCAATCACGAACCCGCTCCAACAAATAATTGGCTCTACCCTTTAATCATCATCATCAGTGAGCTATCCTCTTAAAAAAAGAACAGGCAAGCAACTACTCCTAAGTATAAGCCAAAACCAAAAAAGCCATAAGCCGGCTATATAAGCAGAAACAAACATCCCCTAAAATAGTTACATAGTGGCGTCTATCATCACTTATTATGACAGTTATATCTTTAAAATTTCGAACTATCTGCTACTAAGATACTTCACTGCTACTAATAGTGAAGTACAAATAAGCTTGAACAAACACCCTATAAGCTTGGGCTTTATATAAGGGAGTTTTCATAAACATGCATTTCTATGTTGCTGACCAAAAAAGCTAATCTCAAAAACAAGATACCATATATTAAAAACAGAAGAATAAGCAACATTGTGTTGCTTATAGTGATATAGGTTGTAACCCTTATTAGGATTAAACTAACTTCCCCCAATCCTATTCTAGCAGTAAATATTCTCTTTAGAAGGTTTTGCTGCATCTATGTTGATAGACAGATAAAAACTCCAGCAGCAGAAATTGCGGCATTAAGAAGATACATATTTCGACTCCCTTTACTGTAAAAAGTCCTTGTTCTTCACTAGCATTTAAATATAAATCTCACTAGTCCAAATAACTATGTCACCTAAATCATACAAAGTATCTATTCCACAATAATTCGCCTTAGAGAACATCATATATGTCTACACATAAATTTAGTCGAGAAATAATAAACACAATACTCGTTCATTTATATGCAGAGGTATTAAAAAGAAAGCATCCAAAAAGATAAGAAAAATAGTCAATACCTTTCAGGAAACTGAAAAACAATGCCAACTTTTTCTGGAGACAATAGCACGGGAGGCTGACTTGGGCTTCCATCATCATGCCAAAAGATCATTATAGACCCTAAAATTGTCATAGATCCAATGAACCCATCTCCACCCTCCATTTAGTTCTCATCCAACGGTTGAAATAAATACACTTTAAAAAAATCACCTCGTCTTATTTTACAATAGGGGTACATTTGTCTTTCTCTTCTCCCCCATCTTCTTCATTTCATATCTCACACAAATCTCACACAAATTAGATATAACACACACACAAACCATCGATCCTAATTCACAAACACTAATT